>NW_021026252.1:2114990-2184532 GCF_004153795.1 Camellia sinensis | reverse complement strand
AACGTAACAACAAACCACACATTCACTGCTCACATCCACCACCCCTCACATCAAGCGAAACTTGCATCACTACGACCACATTCAAATATATTCCAACAGCAAACAAATACAGACAAAAACTCTCACAAAAGTACATTTTACAACACGCTTACACCGCGGCCACACTCAATACATTCACACATCCAACCCCACACAGCATACATATAAACAACTTTACCATGTCTCCTCCACCTTCAACATAATACCACTCAAAATATGTTCATTTACCCCACATAGCACCCCATGACACCACCAACACATATTTCAAAACAACTTACCCCACACTCCACAAAATTCCAACAGGACAAACCCTACCCCCCAATGTGTAGTCCCCCAACGTCAGTACGTGGTGCACATATAGGACCCACAAACCCGTCACACCCAACAACATCCACATCAAATACTCAACACATAAAATCAATAAATCACAAACTATGACCCAACGTAACACCTTTCACATAATTCATAACCCAACAACAAAAAACACCCTTCAGCCCAACACCATATCACACACAAACATACAAACATAGACAACAACACAAAATACTTACTTTTGCCAATCATTTTATCAATCTTCAATGTCCTTGCTCTTGCTCTTCAAGTATGCACGGCGAATTTCACACAACACCACCCAGTTCACCACATTTAGGGCTTCACACACCGACAAACTCACCTCCTTCAATCAACCAACGTATTAACGCTCCACCCACGAAATTGCGAAATCCCCCCCGAATCTCGGAAGTGGGAATCAATCAGGGAGATTTTGAAATTTGAATTATGGCGAATTACAATGAAATTGAACCTAGGGTTCTTCTTGATGTGGCAACGTTTTAACTATCCAATTTTGGCACTTTCCACACACATAACATAACGATCCTTCCGTTGTGGGTCGGGTCGAAAAGCCCTTTCATCGAAGATGGTATTTTATTGGGTATGTTTGAACCATATATTCGCATTCGGATCCATGTGGAAACCACGTCATCAAGTCATGCACGATACATTTAGCTACAATTACATGACGTGAACTGTTCATACCCCCACCTTCAAACACAAACAATTCATAATAACAATAAAAGTAATATAGCACTTTTGTAGGCTGTGTGGGCAACACACACCCTCATCTCCATATATACAAACACAACTACAATTACCCAGTGGCAAATTGGTAAACAACAACACTAAAGTCCTTTTTGGTTAACAAGAAAACATTTAGGATCTAATGGATTACAAGATTAAAATTTGGGATATATTGGTCAATCCCCCTTTTTTTAACTAAAATATTGTTTTTCTAAATAGACCCTTAAAATGATAAGGTTAATTAATTACTTTTCCTTTTTTGTATTATTTTAAAATTTATCTTTCTTAACTATTTAAAAAAAAATTACTAATAATATTCCCATAATTAAATTTTGTGCTTTCTATAATTTTTTTATAATTTCAAATAAATAATTAATTAATTAAACCAAATCCCTATGTAAAATTTACAAATTAATTGAATGTAGGATCTTGTTCAAAATCATATTTCATAAATTAATATACAAAACAATCAATAAAAAAATACAAATATATATTTGAAGAAAATGAATTGTACGTGTCATTTTATTAAGGGATTTTTATTGATAAATCCATTTTAGAATTGTCATAACCCATTAGGTCCACAAATGATTATTATAACCTGTTTAGTCTCATATACTTTTCTTTTTATTCCATGAGGTCCATTTTACTAATTTTATATTTTTATTTAGACTATTATGCCCTTATATATATATATATATATATATTGTGTTAATACACACACCATGTTGCCTCTTTTTTCGTTTATTCTATTTTGGTAGTTTCTATCTTCACATTTTTTATCATCATTCTAATTCAAATGGATACGTTTCTATTTTGTATGCTCGTTTCAAGGCTTTGATGTGCTAGGGTTTCATTGTTACTGTTGCAATATGGTTCGGTGATTTTCGAGTGAAGACGACAGATTAGACAGTGTTTGGTTGTGACATTTTCTGGAGTATAACTAGTTCAAATCAGTTGTTTTTGAATTACAGGATGAGTGTAGGATTGCATGATTAAGGTTAGTATCATTTTGGTTATGAATACATGTTCAGTTTATGTTTTGATTTGTATGATGGATGAGATGCTCTGTTTATTCAATTATATGCATTTTACATTCTATGAAGGGAAGGTCATTCAGATTATGTGAAGAATGTGGATGTTCTCATTTTACTTTGATGTTTGCTTAATGAGGCACTATGTGGGCGATATAATTCAGAGTCTATGTAACAATGTGAATATTCATATCTTGTTAATATGAAGTTATGGAGTGTTGCTTGCATGTTGTGTACTATCACCTTATTGTGGTGGTGTCATTTTGATATTGTAAAATGTTTTATGTTATGTAAAGATGGTGGTGATAGTTTTCATTATGGATTTAGCACTTAAACTGTACACATATACATTTAATTTTTCACAATGTGAATTTTCATATCGTTTAGATTATTGTTGACTGTTATATTGTTGTGTTTTTACAGGAGATGGATACCTTTATGATATTGGTGTGCACATATGCTTGCAGTACAACTGTAATAAATATTGCCCACGCATTGTGTTACTCGCGTTTAGTGAAGTGTTTGTGTGAAAAATGGGATGAGTTGTCTGCTGGTTCTATTTCATTGTTCTATCGGCTACCTGGGATTAATAGGTGTGATTTGGACAATGAGAAAGAATTTCAGAACATGTTATCGCTTGCTAAATCAATGAGGGTACAACATGTAGAAGTTGTTGTTGAGTTGAAAAATGATATTGGTCAGACAAGTAGCTCTGGGTGTGGGGAGTGAGGAAGAAATTGATGCACTACAGAGATTTTGCCACTGTAAAGAGAAAGTGTTGTTGTCAGCCTCTTGGGCAAATGGTATTACGCATGTGGGACAACGGTTTGTTAGAGATGCACAAGAATTTTGTGATGTTTTATGTAAGTATGCCATCCAATGTGGGTTTCAATTTACGTATGTCAAGAACAAGACAACAAGGGTTACTGCGGTGTGTGCGATGCGCGAGGAGAAAGGCTATTTATGGGCTATACATTGTAGAGCACAACAAGCAAATGGTTTTTTTTACATCAAGAGGTTCAATGATGTGCATAGTTGTGGTACGCATGTCTGAACATCGAAGAATCTGAGAGTTAGTTCTGATTTGGTATCGAGTACCATATCTAAAATTGTGAGGGACAAGTCGTTGACTCAGCCGTGTGAGGTGGTGGCTATTTTGAAGAGGGATTATGGGTTAGATGTGAGTTACCACGTGGTATGGTAAGGCGTGGAGAAAGCAAAGGATGTTATTCATGGAGATCACTTATTATCGTTTGACCAACTGCGGTGGTATTCGAATGCTGTGATACGTTACAATCCAGGGAGTTATGTCAATATTGACTATGATGTGAGTAGTCAACAATTTTGTCGTTTCTTTGTATCATTCGTTGCGTGTATTTCTGGGTTCAATTCTTGTCGGCTTTTATTATTCTTGGATGGAACATTCCTCAAAGGAAAGTACAAAGGTCAGCTACTTGCAGCAACGGCGAAAGACGGAAACAATGGTTAGTATTTTTTTTAGCTGTCTATTCATGTAAATATTCACATTGAGCGGCATAATGTGGACATGTGACAGACGATTACACAGTGTGTTCCACATTTGCATTGGTGTCAATGTTTACATCAGTACACATTGATATGAACAACAACATAATATGGCTGATTGAGAAATTAACAATAATGTAAATATTCACATTATTATACACTGATGTGAATGTTTACACCAGTGTCTACTAATGTGAGTTTATCCATTAATGGACAATAATGTGAATGTTCACATCATTGATGTTTACAAAATCAAATCCAAAAACAACAATAGTAATAGGGCATTGTAAATATAAACATTCACATAACCTGTTTCCTTTATAGTGTTTTCTATTCACATTGGAATATTGTGAACAATTGTTTAATGATGTTGTGTTGTAGGTCTATTTCCTGTTGTATTTGCGATTGTTGATTCAGAGACCACGGCCAATTGGTCGTGGTTCTGCACGAACTTGGCAAGGTTGTTGATGGTAAGTGTCAAATTACTTAATCTTGGTCTGTTAGAAGCGATACCGAAGGTGTTCCCATCTGCTTACCACGGTTATTGCTTACAACACTTGAAGAACAACTTAAGAGACTAGATGAAGGGAATTGATAATGGATGTAGGAACCACCTCGTTAGTAGTTTGGGTGGCTGTGCTTACGAGGCAACTATGGTAGGGTTCTATGAAAAGCTTGAGAAATTAAAAGCGGAGGGTAAGCAACGAGCACATAATTTTTTCAAGGACTTGGCACATAAGCATTGGGCGAATTCATGCTTCAGGTAATAGTAGTTTCCTAATGTATTCCATTTGTCAAGTTTAGAATGGTAGCGATGTGAATTTTCTGTTATGTTTTGTGGCGATGTGAAATTTCATATTCAGTTTCGAAGAAATTAAATTCAGTATTGTACAATGTTTGTGATGTTGTGCAGGGGCATGCATGGAGATGACATCTAATGCGGCGAAGTCATTTAATAATTGGATTAAAGAAGCATGCAATCTTCCTATCACTTAAATGGTGGACACAATTCGTACTCAGTTGATGCGGTAAATGTCTGCACGGCGTGACCAAGCAAACAAGTGAAATGAGCTTATTTGTCCTACATTCGAAACAATGCTTCTTGATTCGTTCAACGACAATAGGTCTTGGCAAGTTAGCAAAGCCAATGAGGATGTGTTTGAAGTTCATTTGATACCATCTATTACAGTTGATATTGCAAGGCGTACATGTTCTTGTTTCAAATGACAAATCAACGGATTCTCATACGACCATGTTGTTATTGCTATTCAGAAAAGCCGCTACAATCTCAATGATTGTGTGGAACATTACTTTCATGTAGAGACATATCGTGTAGCCTATTCAGGTGCCATATTCCCTATAACATCGGTGAAAAAGTCGCCTTTTAATCCCACGGACTTCACTATATACCTACCAACTGTGAAAAGACCACCCGGAAGGCCGAAAAAGAATAGAATCCCATCAAGGGGTGAGAAACTGAAACAAATAAGGTGCGGGAGATGTGATAAGTTGGGATGCCACAATCGGAAATCATGCAAGGAGTAGATATAGGGTATACATTTTTTCATTTCAACATTGTGTTTTACATGGGATTCTTATATTGATTTTTGGAAATAAGATTGTGTTATGTTGGCAAACATTGTGTTGCAATAAGATTACGTTGCATTGGCAAACATAATAATGCATTGGCAAACCTAATAATGCATTAGTATTTGATTTGTGTTTTATTTATTTATTTTTTAGGTAGCAAACTGACATTTTTATTGTTGTGTTAAGGATGAATACATGATGTTAATATTTACACTTGTGTAAGATAATCACATTATGTGAATAATTGCACATAGGTTGAACTTTTTAACATTACTGTAGTGTGAATATTCACATTCTTGTTACCGTTGACAATATCAAAGTAGATGACATGAACATTTACATCAATGTAACCATTCACATCATCAATTCAGAAGATGTAAATATTCAGATATGTATTACAAAATGTAATTGTGAGTGTTTGTTGCTAGCAAAAATAAGATGTTTTGGTGTATATTATGAAGCATGCATGGGAGTGGTGTGAATATTGACATTGTTGCTTCCATTCACATCATCAAAAGTTACGATGCGAATATTCACATCATCAAATGTTAGCTGTGAATATTGATTTATGTGTTAAGAAATATTATATTCACACCTATCATATTGTGTTACAATAACACTTTAAGCAATATTCACATCCATGTAGTAGGGCTTTAAAACATAAGAATGTGTATGATCCTTTTGTGATGTGGAAATTCACATCATGTCGTGTGTCAAAAAAAAAAAATACAATCTCAATGTGAATGATCAACACGAAATAGGCTTCAAAATTCATATACATATATTGACTGAAAAATAGCAATATAAGTAGTGGTATAAAATTGATTTACAATTAAGCTCGTCTACTCCAATATGTCAAATCTATTGACACTATATTGTCTCAAATGTGGATAACAGTTTCGGGTAACAATGATAGGTGGACACCCCCCACCTAGAGGTTTTCACATTGCACTATCTTTCTGTGATTCAGAAAAAATGTGTACTAATGAGTCTCTTATTTGACACCATTCAAAATTATTTAGGTTGTCAATAATTTTCTCACTGTATACATGCGCCCTTATGAGGTAACACACTACGGGCCTGCAATCCACCTTGAAAATGCAAAGTTATTGTTAGATTTTGAAATTTAGGTGTGTATAATGGTTGTGGAAGATGTGTACAAATTGATTTCAGGCTTACGAATCTGATGCTTGCTGAGGACAGATGTCTACTGATATGATTGGTTGCGATGGATTTTTGCCTGATGATTTGGTCCATAGTGGTGATAATGGTCCGATGTTACGCACCACAGCGTTGATATAGTCCCTCTGCCATGGGGAAAACAATGAAATTTCATATTAGGCACAAAGTAACATAGTGCATACGTCCAAGTTCAAATATTACACATCATGACAAATATTATATGTGTCAGCCACTTACTACTATTTGTGCTTTGTCAATATATGGGTCATGTATGCTGCGTCTTGGTCGTAGCTAGTCATCATGCCTCCATAGATTGTCTTTGACGTCGTACACAACAATCATCCAGTGGAAGTTGTAGTGTATTGGAAAGATGAAGTATCTCTGGCCTTG
Organism: Camellia sinensis; assembly: GCF_004153795.1. NCBI lineage: Eukaryota > Viridiplantae > Streptophyta > Magnoliopsida > Ericales > Theaceae > Camellia > Camellia sinensis. Next base: position 2,177,699 of record NW_021026252.1, on the reverse strand, counting down.
ATAGTCATTGATATATACATCAATTAGTTTATTTCTCTTGCGGGGGGATACTCTTGTATGACTTTCTGCACACAATGGACATACAATGATGTACCAAGTATTTATATCAATGTTCATTGTGAATGATGTGAATGTTCACATCTGTTAATTTGTCAAACAGTCTTATAATGTATTACAGATGTGAATGTTCACACCTGTTAATTTCTCAAACTTCCCAATACATGGATGTTCACTGTGAATGATGTGAATGTTCACATCTGTCAATGTGAATGTTCACACCTATCATATTATGTTGTTGTTAACATTCACATTTGTCTATTATTTAATTTAACAATATAAGCATATAATATTGAGATGAACATTCACATCTATTGAATATGCAAATCAAATACTGTTCATGTGAACATTCTCATTAACATCAAACATAAACAAACTAAAAGTGTAGGGGTTACCAAACATGTACTTGTAAAGATGAATGTCGAATCCTCCAAACTTGGGTTGACCAGCCCTTGGAGTTTGAGTAGGAGTTCACCATATGCATCTATCACCTGCACAAATAGAGAGGTGGCAGTACATTATTTACAGTGTGTGTGCGTGCGTGTGTGTGTTTTGTACACATTTATGATTGCCATATGTTGTTGTGTATTGATTCTTCCTTGATGATGTGTATGATGTCATCAAAATGTACATATCTAGTCTTTGAGTCCCCTTGCCAGACAAGCAACCTGTGCATTGTGATTACAGAAAATGTGAATGTCAACATTGCACAATTATAAAATGATCTAAACTATTAAGTACATATGTGAAGCTTAACATCATCATAAAAATAAATTCAATCTGAATATGTATGATCACTTACTCATCACCACCATTCTTATGCAAATTTTGGACCTTCTGCTTGTTGACTTTGCTCATGTTAGCCCAAACCTTCAGTTTGTTGGTCAATGTTAACTTCTTGTACTTTGTTGGGTGCTTTTTTTTGTGGATGTTTGTCTAAATCTTGTACAATTTAGACTGCATAGGATTGCTCTTCAGCTCCCTCTTTCTTTTTCTTTTGACCAAGCAAGTCGGGGTATTGAAACTCATCCAAGCAGTGCTCTTTCCTTACCTTCTGCTTAATGCGCTTTACCCTAGATGGTGGGCTGAGAATGTGTTCCAGTGCTGCAATGGGATGCTTCTTAAGGCTGTCATGAGCCTTTTATGCTTCGACTTGCGTGATAATATGGACAGACTGATCATCGTAAAGGTCTTGAAGAATTGTTTTTTCACATTCCAAGTTGATGACCAATTTTGTCAATCGCTGAATTTCTGTATCTTTCCACTCCATGCTATTCTTGATGTCCATGTCCATATTGGATGGGCCCGATTGATCGAATAATTTGGCTTCAAGGGTAGCAATCACCCTTGCCCTCAACTTTCATGATTCTTCCAATTGTTTGTATTTTGCTTCCCATTGTCATACGAGACCCCAAGCTTTTTGTTTTTTTTTATAAGTGCATCCACAATGTCCGGTTCACTTGGTTGTGCTATGATGATACCACTCTCAGCATTGGGGTTGTTAAAGCTGGTTTTGAGGTCATCTTTAACATCATTTAGATCCATTGCATCGCCAGAAATTCCATTGTTGTTGTCACTGCCTTGATTGTCTTTGCTTTCATCGTCATTGTTTTCATCTTGCTTTGCTTGTGCACTCGACAAAACCTCATATTTGGGCTCCACATTCAATTTGGTATGATGCTACATCTTTGCTTCAATTTGGGAGGCTATCAGCTCACCGCCATATACCTGGAGTTGGAAACATTATGTTAGTTACATAGTTCTTTGTCTCACTATGTGAATGGGCACAACATTGTTGGTTATACTTTTACCTCATTTAAACCAAGCTTCGCCAAAGATATGGACTTTATGTTGGTATGTAAGGTTGTAAGGTCCCACTTTACACACCGCAGAATGGCATTAGGTTTGTGGGGTTGTAAGATGGTTGTGTGCTTACACAACCAATACTGAAACAAATAACAAACATCAGTAATGTGAATGTTCACATCAATAAACACTGATGTGAATGTTTACACCAGTGTCTAGTAATGTGTGTTTATCCATTATTGAATAGTAATGTGAATGTTCACATCATTGATGTCAACTTCCACACCATTACCTAGTAATGTGTGTTCTGCATTTGTTTTGGTGCTAACATGAGCAAAACACTGGTGTCAATATTTACATCAATACACATTGATGTGAACAACAACATAATATGACTGATTGAGAAATTAACAGTAATGTGAACATTCACATTATTATACACTGATGTGAATGTTTACACCAATGTCTACTAACGTGAGTTTATCCATTAATGAACAATAATGTGAATGTTCACATCATTGATATCAACTTCCACACCATTGCCTAATAATGTGTGCTCCATATTTATTTTGGTGCTAACATGAGCAAAACACTGGTGTCAATGTTTATATCAATACGCATTGATGTGAATGTTCCTAACATTCCACACTGTTGTGAACATTCACATCAATGTGTACTTATGCCAACCTTGCCACCAGTGCGTACCGATGTGTATGTCACATTTGTTTTGTTGACAATATGAGTAGATAGACCCCGTGAATGTTCATATTAAATATAGAATAAGATTTATGAGATTTACCATTAACAACATAACACATCCGGTGACTTGTCCCGGTTTTCTCCATTTTTGGCCCACTGACCTCATCAGGGTTGCTCGGATGCTCTCAGCCCAATCATACTCGATCATGTTGTCTAATGGGTCCATGTATGAATAGTATGTCCATCCAATTGTTTCTCCAGCCGTGAAAAAGAACAGTTTGACACATGCATACATGCAAACTAATCTTGCAACCTCTTCATTATCTTATTTCTTTGTGCCCTTTAATGCTTCGTTCAGAATTTCACCTATTTTTGCTACACTTAACCGACTAACATCCTTGCACATTCGGTGTATGATGCTGGCCGTTGGTTTTGCACCATAAGAGAGGTCCATTGGTTTGGTGCTGCAGTCCACCCCAAAAATAAGTGATACATCACTTTTAAAAATCTGAATGCTCTCGTCCCTGATGTAAAACGTCTCATTAGATCGCTTGAATGTTTGCACTATACGTACAATGACATTATCGTATTTCATGCAATGGTTGAAGTCGACTTCATTATTGTAGACACCCCATTTTTGACCGACCTTGAGACTCAGACGTCACCAGTTGAGCACTCGGTGATATTGCATGTTGTGCTTGTTCAGAAGTCTCAGAGTTGCAGCCGTGAGCCCGGCCTCCGGACTTCCGAACCCTCTTTTGTACTTTGCCTCGGTTTGCGAACCAGGCTCGGTTTTCTTTGTTTCTTTTCCTGAGGGAAGGGAGAGGTCCCGTAGACCATCTCTCAGTGGCCGTAGGCTACATTTTGTGGCCACAGGCCATTTTGCCCATTTCGGAGTCCGGTTTCCGGTTTTTCGGGACCGTTGGCCGTGTGCCTCGGTTCGGGACCGCTTAACCATCTCCGTTTGCTCTATTTTTTGGCATACTGCAACCTCTTCATTATCTTGTTTCTTTGTGCCCTTTAATGCTTTGTTCAGAATTTCACCTATTTTTGTTGCACTTAACTGACTAACATCCTTGCACATTCGGTGTATGATGCTGGTCGTTGGTTTTGCACCATAAGAGAGGTCCATTGGCTTGGTGCTACAGTCCACCCCAAAAATAAGTGATACATCACTTTTAAAAATCCGAATGCTCTTGTCCTTGATGTAAAACCTCTCATTAGATTGCTTGAATGTCTGCACTATACGTACAATGACATTATCGTATTTCATGCAATGGTTGAAGTCGACTTCATTACTAATCAAATAAGAGACAAAATTGTGTTTTCTTAAGGCATTTCAATTGACCATTTATAAATTTTGTAGCCTTCAATAGTTTCACCCATTTAGTGATATTTGACCGGTAGTTAACCTTTTTCATTTTCACTTGCTCGAGACTAGTTGTTTGATCGGGTTTGCTTTTGGCACGGGATTCCTCTCTCTTTCTTTTGCCATCAAATCTACGGGAAGACTTGTTTGTTCAAATACAAACAAATTTAATATTACTATTCACAAATGAATAGTGATAATAAGTGTAAATTATTATATGCCATGTGAATAATGGGATTGTGATGGTGAAATAGTATGAACAGCTGGTGCAAATGTTCACGTGAAGAGGTGATAACACATGACAAACCAAAATTCACATGAAGAGGTGAGAGCAGTCACACATTACAACTATTAAACTAACACAATGTATACACGATGTTAATCTTCACATCATTACACTTATATGTTTGACTGTGAATGCTCACAGCCAAATATATGGTGTGAATATTCAATGTAAATGTGACAATGTAAATATGAACATTATATTCACAATGCGAATATTAAAATTATGTTCAAAATGTTATGATGTGAATATTAACATTATATTCAGAATGTAATTATTGACATTATGTTCAGAATGTGCATATTGACATTGATGTTAATCAATAACAATTGAAACAATATGATATTATTATTTATAACATGCCTACAAGAATTCACATGTAACCAACACAAGGTTGGCAACCATCCATAGTTTGGACTGTAATTAGTTCATGGCCATCAACACCAACAATACCAACAAGTCTGACATTGATGTCACAATTTGAATGTTTACTCACTAACTGATCTAATGTGTGTCTATTCATTATTAAACAGTAATGTGAATGTTCGCATCATTGATGTCAACTTCCACACCATTGCCTAGTAATGTGTGTTCCACATTTGTTTTGGTGCTAACATGAGCAAGCCACTGGTGTCAATGTTTACATCAATACACATTAATGTGAACAACAACATGGTATGACTGATTGAGAAATTAACAGTAATGTGAACATTCACATTATTATACACTGATGTCAATGTTTATACCAGTGTCTACTATTGTGAGTTTATCCATTAATGAATAGTAATGTGAATGTTAACATCATTGATGCTTATAAAATCAAATCCAAAAACAACAATAGTAATAGGGTAATGTAAATATATACGTCGGTGATCACATTATGATATCATTGGCTTAAAAACAGAGGGTGGAACCGACAACACCAACAAGTCTGACATTGATGTCACAATGTGAATATTTACTTCATATTCCATCACATTTTTGGGTAAAGATTGGGGGTTCTATGGACATCAACAATCAACAATACCAACAATGACAGTAATGTGAACATTCACATTATTATACACTGATGTCAATGTTTACATCAGTGTCTACTACTGTGAGTTTATCCATTAATGAACAATAATGTGAATGTTAACATTATTGATGTTTACAAAATCAAATCCAAAAACAACAACAGTGATACGAAAATGTAAATATATACATCGGTGATCACATTATGACCAAAAAATAGAAGGTGGAATGATGTTTCTTACTTTTGTTCCTCATTGTGGGTGGGTACGGAAATCGATGGACCACACTCAGTCGACCGACGGGAAACACGGAACAACGAACCACCCTCCTTCTGATGTAAACCTTCGCAGTGGTGAGATGAAATGGAATAGCAGCGGCCGACGACAGTGGACGGTAGACAACAACGGTGGCGAGGCGATGTGAATCTAGGGTTACGTTTTGACAATTTTTTGGGATCGACGATGAGATTTTGTTTAGGAAATCAGTGTTTTGTGGATTGAATAGATGAAATGGGAATGGTTTGTTTTCAGAATGGAGTAGACGCGGGAGAAATGGAGGGAGGGTTATTTCATCCTTTTATAATGAATGGACCTAATGGAATAATCAAAAATGATTTGGGTTTTATGGAATAAAACTATTAGGAATAGGATTTATGAAAAAAGAGCCCTTTTTATTAATGATAGCATTAATTAATTTTTTGTTTGAAATTGTAAAAACAATTATAGTTATATTTGGTCATCGATATTCTTTCTTATTTTTGTGTTTTTAACCGGTTAAAACCATTATCTGAATTCTATTAAATATTCAACTAAGCAGCAAAAGATAAACACATGAAAAATTCTCAATCCACTTGATTAGTTGATGAGGCCCATGCAATTAGGCGCAGGCAAGTGTTTATCGAAAAAGACACGTCCATGAATGGGGCTGGACCTGATGAGAGGGGAGCCCCTAGTGAATTCAGGCCGAGTCTGAAATCGTACATTCGTTATTTGCCTACCAATTAATTGAAATTGACCCAATCAAAATAATTTGAATTCTAAAATCTATGAGATAGAGACGATGGAGGAACGAAAATGGTAAAACACTACTTAAAAATGTACTTTTTGCGTTTGCTATAAATCGTCGCAAATAATAAAAATATAGTCGCCTTTTGCGACGGTCCATGCTACAGTAAATGGGAGTCACGAATGTGGGGATGGCAAATACTTTATGCGACAGCGAAGCAGCAGTTGCAAATTATTCATGACCGCCTAAACTACTTATGGCAACTGCTATTTTTTCATCGCAAAAAACAAAGAAAATGCTAACATGTTTTTTGGCGACCATCTTGTGACCGTCACAACAAAAAAAAAAAAAAACCATAAAAGTGTAACGTTAAGCATTCTAGGAATAGCAATGACAAGAATTCAGACAGTATAATATTGTAGTTTAATTAAGCATTCCATTTAAGTCTTAAAATTGGAGTCATATATAAAAGTTATTACAACGAAAAACATGGAAAAAGTTCTTTTATGACAAAAACACAATCTAGATAGAATTCTAGTAAAGCCAAAATCTACAATGCCGATGTTCACCATTGTACAAGGTACCGATCGAGTTCCAATTTGTTACCAACTTCATTGTTGGTCTTATGAGTCTTTCACACAATGATAGAAAACATGAGAACTGATGCATAACCCCAAACTTTGAAAAGAACAGCACAAAAGGTATAAAATTAGAAATTATTCAAAATACCAAGAAAAACTTATATCCTGTTTTAAGAAAGATAGTACATGTTTAGAGCCATCTTCATACTAAAAGACAGAACAAAAACTATTCAGTGTGTTTGGTTTGAATTTTTTGAATTAAGTTTTTTTTGAAAATTGAGTTTTTTAGTTTTCGTGTTTTTTTGTTTTTAGTGAAAATTTTTAAAATTTTAAACATTTTTTTCAATTTTTTTAGATGCACCTTACTTAGATGTATCTAAAAAGTAAAAAATTTATGAAAAAATATTTTTAAAAATTAATAAATACATAAAAATACAAAACATGTACTGAATTCTCGTTTTTTTTTTTTGTATTTTTGGTATTTAGTGAATTTTTAAAAGATTTTTTTCGATTTTTTTTTACTTTTAGGTATATTTATGTTAGGTATGTCTAAAAATTAAAAAAAATTGCTCAAAATATTTAAAAAATTCAGTAAAAACAAAAAAAATACGGAAAATAAGAAAATAAAATTTTCTGAAAAGTATTTTTGAAAAGTGGTAACCAAGCATAGTGCTTTATTTCCCACCATTTTAGACTTTAAAACACATTTGGAACTGCACAAGTTCATATTGAGATTTATGAATCACTCACTACAATCTAATGGCAGTTCAAATCTTTCAAATCAAATCATTATTGTTATTTTCATTCCTATATGACATAGGAGATGTACAAAAAAACTCACCATGGAGATATATGTTCCTCAAATCCAAGCTTGCACCTGATCAATACACATTATGATGGGGAATAGATCAAAACACAAAGTACCCAATTTTTAGATCTTTCTTTAGATATAAAGCCTCAAGCAGAGCAGAGAAAATGCAAACATTACAAAGAAAAAATAAAAACTTAATAAACATTCCAATAAATTAATTGTAAAAACTTAAGATTGAACATTATGAAAATCAAAATAGACAGCCAGAAAGTTAATACATAATCCATCCTAAAGAAAACAAACACCAACATCTGAGTGTGCCATATTTGGCCCATGGGACAAATATTTTTTTCTGTCCTAGAAGAGTGAGAAGATAGATAGAGAAACAAAAATTGAGAAAATGAAGCATGCAAAACCCAAAAGAAAAGTGAGTGGCCTGTTTCTGTATTTTAATGTAGAGACACACTAATGTTTTCTTGAGAAGATAGAAAACCACTGCTCTACTTAAATAAATGTCCAAAAATGCTTTGGAAGTTCCAAGAAACACTTTCGTTTTCCCATGAACTTCAACCCCAAAAACACAGAATCAAAAAATAAAAAATAAAAATGAGAAAGATATCAGTAGCAAGCAATTCATCATTTAATTCAAAATCTAAATTACTTCTGAGCTTCATCAAACTAAAGTGATATTGAAAACTATAGAGAGAGCTTAAAATCAAAATTAAACAGAACAATATAGAAATCAATTACGACTAATGAAGCAGATAACAAATAACAATACAAAAACAAACATAACACATAGAAATTCAAATCAGACTATCAATCATGAAATGCCTTTAAAAGAAAACATAGCAAATTAGAATGTTTGAATCAATTCAGAAAATAAAGTTACATAAGAGAACAGTTTTGGTTACTAAAGTCCGATTTGTTTGATTTGTTTAAAATGCATTGCACCAGATCTGGTACATATATATGTACCAATTAGTTCAGTTTTAGGAGAATTTGATCAAATGATCGTAAATCTAAAATAAATATAGTTTCTTTTTGCTAGCATGACCAATTCGAAAGTCCAAATCTTAGATTTAATATAACATAGCAAAAAAGTCGATCAAATTTTCAACAGGTATTAAAACAAACGAAAATTTTCAATAGGTATTAAAACAGAGCACATGCCAATCCAATTTCTATACATGTAGAACCATAGAAATCCGTCATCGATCATGGCTATTGAACTTACAGTAAAGATATATAAATGAAAATTAAAAGCATATTAGAAAGATATGTGAATCTCGGTATAAATCAAAGTTACTCAGCAATGAATGAACACAGATATATATATATATATATATGAAAATATAGCAAAAGGATTGATTCGAACCAAAGCTTCGTAGGTGAGAGAGAGTTAGATTGACCAAGACAAAGTGAAAGGGAGATTTGGTATAAAAAATGATTTTTTGCGATGGACAAACAATCGGTCGCAAAAAAATAGATGCAAAAAGTCATATTTCTAGTAGTGAGAGTAAGTCTATGTACATAGAAATGAGAGACTCTATCCTTGTGAGAAGATTGTATCTCATTCTATGTTTAGTTTTTATGTTCCTAACATTACTAATTGATTTAAACAAAATTAACACAGATCTATATAAGTGAGAGAGAGAGAGAGGGGGAGGGCAAAATGACCATGCCATCTCCACCACCACTTATCGTCACTACCATTGTTTACTATCACCGCTTCTCACCATCATTCGCCATGATAAAAAAATTGAAGATCAAAAAGGATTTACTGCATGATATCTATGAAAAAAAAAATTATTGTAACAATAATATCGCCAATATAGTATCATTAACACATATGTCCAATTTGGAAACTTGATTATTTTAGTTGACTTTTTAACTATTTGATCATTTTAAAAAGTTGTGTATAGGATGATAGTTGGCTTTTTTTTGTATTTAATTTGATAATTATTAAAGAAAAAGTAAAATAATTATAATTTAGATATGAGATTTTATTTTATTGACTACTTTAACTTATTATGTTTCTATTAACTATTTTAATTAAAAAAAAATGAAAAAACATATCCTAAGCAGGGCCATGACAAAACCACATGGTAGAAGGTAAATCTTGCTATGTTCGGATTGAGTGATTTGGAGAAAAAAGAAAAGAAATTGAGAGATATGTATTTTTCTTACTTGTTTGGATAACTTAAGTGTAGAGAAATAGGAAGAAATTGAGAGAAATAAAAAGAAATTCATTTATTTTATAAGTCTCATTTTCAATCTTCTCAAAAATTGAGAGATTGTGAGAGAAAAAAAAATCACTATTTTCTTAATACCAATTTTGTCCTTATAAAAATAAAAGAAATAAAATGATTGAAAATATAAAAAGGTTATTTTGACAATATAACATAAAATAATTTCTTTTCTTTTTTCTTAATGAAATCTAACCAAACAAGAATGAGAAAAATCGTAATCTTTTTTTTTTCTTTTATTTCTCCTTTATCCATACAAATATGAGAGAAATCACAATTTTTTTTTTCTATTCTCTTACAATTTAAGTAATATTTTCTTTTCTTATCTCTTCTCTCCTGAATTCTCAAACATAATGTTAAAGAGAAGAGAGATAGGGTAAGGTGTAATCTCCTGGCAAATTGGAAAATGGCATGTGCTAAAGGTCAGGTCAGTTTCACCGGGTTCGAATTATCTAAACCCGTCATCCGAACCGAAATCTCGAAGTATGCAGCCTTAGAAACTGCAGCTGACCGAAATAGTCGAACAATTTTAGAATTGTTTCGTCAATAAAGAGAGTACTATATGCCGAGATTGTGTGTTGATGATGATTCTCTGGATGAAAGTGATAAGACTATCCCAGACTTTGACGACTGAAATCTTCACTTAGGGAGATGAAGAGTTAATTAAGGTTGTGTTTGGTTTATGGATTTGATAAGGAATTAGAGAAAGAAATTAAAAAAAAAAATAGAAAAATTATGTGAAATTAGGTAAAATATACGTGTATTTTATTTATTTTTTTTTTAAAAAAATTCTCTAAATTTACGAACTAAATGTATAAAGATGTCATCAAAGAAGACAGTGAGGTGACGGAAGATTGAAATAATTCAAAACTAATTACATATTTTAATGAAATTGAATGTATATAGTTATTTATTTATTAATATATTACAATGAATTTTATTTTGTTATTTAATATATGTTGTCAGAAAAGAATGTGTCACAATTGCCATGGCCAAGGCCGGAGCGGGTGTGGTGTGGGTCAAGCTTTACGGCCTCACTAGGCAAAGAGATGATGAGGGGAAAGGAGACGGTGGTCTGTGAGCACTACAAATTAATTAATTAATTAATAAGAAGTCATATTGATATCTATATATATATCTATATTATTATAAATGAACACCTTTTATGATTGTACGGGGAGCAAATATTCCGGCAAGTCCGTACTCCTTTCTTCCAAGCTCCGTTTCTGTTCGATCACCTGCGAGCACAATAGCGGTGAGCTACCCGGCGGTGTGTGGCCGGAAAACCCCTCCGACGATCAAGTTAGACACACACACAGGGGATAGATAGAGAGAAGGGAGAGAATTGTGTTTAGTGTATGTCTCACCAAATGTTCGTCTGTCTCGTATGGGGGGCGCAGACATGTTTATATACCCTCTGCGCCCCATATCCACTCCCAGTCATCTCCTGACACGTGGCTCCGCTATCCCATCTGTCAGCATAAACCTTGCTGAACACCACCTAACCCAACTGCCAGCCCACTCTACTGGGAGCTCGGCAGCCGGGCTGCAGCTTCTCGGCTGCCAACAGCCATACTGCACTTCAAGACCAAGTGCTTCCAATAACCGAGCTTCGTTTCAGCCGTGCTCGACCGCATTCCGGCGACGCCGAGCACGGGATTGGTCATTCCGGTCAACCAAAGGCCTTCCTGCCGAGCTTCAGGCACGAATCTTCACGCCGAGCTATGGGTGCGCGCCTTCCGACCGAGCAACGCACGAATCATGAAGCCCTTCTAGGCCGCGGACGTCTCAGCCGAGCTCTCACTTGACCGGCCTTCATACCAAAGAGCCCAAGTAGCTCGACTTCGCAGGCCCTTTGCCATTATTGAGCAAAACCACAGCACAATCTTGAAGCCAAATACCTCGGCCCAATCTTGTTTGGCCGAAACTAGATCATAAATCTCCCTCTCAATTGCCCCTTAATTCCGTCCGCGCTAGCGTGACTGGGATTACATTACAAGGTCCGCTCGGCGACTTCCTCTTGGCGAGCAAGATCAGCTTGGCCAAGAAACTCCAAAGAAGGCGAGCATGGTCCGCTCCGCCACTTCCTTCTTGGCGAGCAACATTAGCTCGGCTGAAACTTCGGAGTTGAACAAATCATCAACCCATCAGCCGGAGTAAATCATCTCGGCTGGAACCTCAGAGTTAAACAAATCATCAACTCGCCAGCCGGAGTAAAACATCTCGGCTGGAACCTCGGAGTTGAGCAAATCATCAACCCGTCAGCCGGAGTAAATCATCTCGGCTGGAACCTCGCAGTTGAGCAAATCATCAACTCTTCAGCCGGAGTAATTCATCTCGGCTGGACCCTCGGAGTTGAGCAAATCATCAACCCGTCTGCCGAAGTAAATCATCTCAGCTGGAACCTCGCAGTTGAGCAAATCATCAACTCTTCAGCCGGAGTAAATCATCTCGGTTGGGGATCCGAAGTTGGACAAAACACCAACTCTTCCAACCGGAGTAAACCATCTCGGTTGGGAATCCGAAGTTGGACAAAACACCAACTCTTCCAACCGGAGTAAACCATCGCGGTTGGGAATCCGAAGTTGGACAAAACACCAACTCTTCCAACCGGAATAAACCATCTCGGATGGGAATCCGAAGTTGGACAAAACGCCAACTCTTCCAACCGGAGTAAACCATCGCGGTTGGGAATCCGAAGTTGGACAAAACACCAACTCTTCCAACCGGAATAAACCATCTCGGTTGGGAATCCGAAGCTGGACAAAACACCAACTCTTCCAACCGGAATAAACCATCTCGGTTGGGAATCCGAAGCTGGACAAAACACCAACTCTTCCAACCGGAATAAACCATCTCGGTTGGGAATCCGAAGCTGGACAAAACACCAACTCTTCCAACCGGAATAAACCATCTCGGTTGGGAATCCGAAGCTGGACAAAACACCAACTCTTCCAACCGGAGTAAACCATCTCGGTTGGAAATCCGAAGTTGGACAAAACGCCAACTCTTCCAACCGGAGTAAACCATCTCGGTTGGAAATCCGAAGTTGGACAAAACGCCAACTCTTCCAACCGGAGTAAACCATCTCGGTTAGGAATTCGAAGTTGGACAAAACACCAACTCTTCCAAAGAAATCAATTACGACTAATGAAGCAGATAACAAATAACAATACAAAAACAAACATAACACATAGAAATTCAAATCAGACTATCAATCATGAAATGCCTTTAACAGAAAACATAGCAAATTAGAATGTTTCAATCAATTCAAAAAACAAAGTTACATAAGAGAACAGTTTTGGTTACCAAAGTCCGATTGGTTTGATTTGTTTAAAATGCATTGCACCAGATCTGGTACATATATATGTACCAATTAGTTCAGTTTTAGGAGAATTTGATCAAATGATCGTAAATCTAAAATAAATATAGTTTCTTTTTGCTAGCATGACCAATTCGAAAGTCCAAATCTTAGATTTAATATAACATAGCAAAAAAGTCGATCAAATTTTCAACAGGTATTAAAACAAACGAAAATTTTCAATAGGTATTAAAACAGAGCACATGCCAATCCAATTTCTATACATGTAGAACCATAGAAATCCGTCATCGATCATGACTATTGAACTTACAGTAAAGATATATAAATGAAAATTAAAAGCATATTAGAAAGATATGTGAATCTCGGTATAAATCAAAGTTACTCAGCGATGAATGAACACAGATATATATATATATATATATATATGAAAATATAGCAAAAGGATTGATTCGAACCAAAGCTTCGTAGGTGAGAGAGAGTTAGATTGACCAAGACAAAGTGAAAGGGAGATTTGGTATAAAAAATGATTTTTTGCGATGGACAAACAATCGGTCGCAAAAAAATAGATGCAAAAAGTCATATTTCTAGTAGTGAGAGTAAGTCTATGTACATAGAAATGAGAGACTCTATCCTTGTGAGAAGATTGTATCTCATTCTATGTTTAGTTTTTATGTTCCTAACATTACTAATTGATTTAAACAAAATTAACACAGATCTATATAAGTGAGAGAGAGAGAGAGGGGGAGGGCAAAATGACCATGCCATCTCCACCACCACTTATCGTCACTACCATTGTTTACTATCACCGCTTCTCACCATCATTCGCCATGATAAAAAAATTGAAGATAGGATGACCAATATTATTGTTACAATAATATCGCCAATATAGTATCATTAACACATATGTCCAATTTGGAAACTTGATTATTTTAGTTGACTCTTTAACTATTTGAAAATTTTAAAAAGTTGTGTATAGGATGATAGTTGGCTTTTTTTTGTATTTAATTTGATAATTATTAAAAAAAAAAGTAAAATAATTATAATTTAGATATGAGATTTTATTTTATTGACTACTTTAACTTATTATGTTTCTATTAACTATTTTAATTAAAAAAAAATGAAAAAACATATCCTAAGCGGGGCCATGACAAAACCACATGGCAGAAGGTAAAATCTTGCTATGTTCGGATTAAGTGATTTGGAGAAAAAAGAAAAGAAATTGAGAGATATGTATTTCTCTTACTTGTTTGGATAACCTAAGTGTAGAGAAATAAGAAGAAATGGAGAGAAATAGAAAGAAATTCATTTATTTTATAAGCCTCATTTTCAATCTTCCCAAAAATTGAGAGATTGGGAGAGAAAAAAAATCACTATTTACCTAATACCAATTTTGTCCCTATAAAAATAAAAGAAATAAAATGATTGAAAATATAAAAAAGTTATTTTGGTAATATAACATAAAATAATTTCTTTTCTTTTCTTTTAATGAGATCTAACCAAACAAGAATGAGAAAAATCATAATCCTTTTTTTTTCTTTTATTTCTTCTTTATTCATACAAAAAGGAGAGAAATCACAATCATTTTTTTTTTCTTTTCTCATACAATTTAAGTAATATTTTGTTTTCTTATCTCTTCTCTCCTTAATTCTCAAACACAGTGTTAAAGAGGAGAGAGATAGGGTAAGGTGTAATCTCCTGGCAAATTGGAAAATGACATGTGCTATAGGTCAGGTCAGTTTCAGCGGGTTCGAATTATCTAAACCCGTCATCCGAACCGAAATCTCAAAGTATGCAGCCTTAGAAACTGCAGCTGACCGAAATAGTCGAACAATTTTAGAATTGTTTCGTCAGTAAAGAGAGTACTATATACCGAGTTTGTCTGTTGATGATGATTCTCTGGATGAAAGTTATAAGACTATCCCAGACTTTGACGACTAAAATCTTCACGTAGGGAGATGAAGAGTTAATTAAGAATGTGTTTGGTTTATAGATTTGATAAGGGATTTGAGAAAGAATTTAGAAAAGAAAATAAAAAAGTTATGTGAAATTAAGTAAAATATATGTGTATTTTATTTAATTTTTTTTTTTAAATTCTTTCTAAATTTATGAACTAAATACAGTATAAAAAATCATAACCAAACAAATTTTCTACACTCAAATCATAATTCTAAAACACACAAACTCAAAATACAACTCATATTCTCAAATCATAGTTACAAAGCTCTACCAAACGGAGCCTTTGTTTTTTATGCTGTCATGTGTCTACTTTTTATTTGAAATAAAAAAAAATTAGATAATTGAGAGGAAGGAATTTGAACCTTAGACATTATTTCAAATGAATAAGACTCTTACCACTTAATTAACACACAATATATGATAAATGTTTTATTTTATTTTTATTTATTTGAATTACACACGCATAACGTGTGACAACCACTAGTATATATATATTGTTGGAGAAGTAATCATCATGATCAAGATTTGTGCTGATTGCATCTTTAAAATGGACGCTTTATTCCTTTACAGAGGTCTTGGAAAAAATATGTATTTGAAGCATTATAATGAAAGTGTCCGTATTGTTCATGATTATTACCTGTAAAGGGTCCATTTTAAGGTCTACAAACATATTATTTTAGTAATTTTTTTGATTTTTATAAAAAAAATAAAAAAATATTCTGATAACTTATAATAATTTATTAACTTTTTGATTAAAATATTTAGTCCCAAAATAAGCCCTAAATATGCATTAATAACTCCAACAAGTAATATATACATATATATATATATATTAATTTCTATCAAAATAAAATATGTAAGTCAACTATGGATTGATACCAAAATGAATGTCTGTTTTCACATGATTCATATTATCATGAGTAAAAGAAGCTTTTGCTGCCTAATTGTGTGTTCCATAGCTACTATCTTTTTTCCAGAAAAATGTAAGTCCTGCTGGTGCTATAAATTCTCAACCTCCACACAAATGGGAAGTAATAGCAGGACAGGTGGTGGAGAATATATGGAGACAGCTAAGACTCTTTCACATTCAAATTCACACTTTCTGTCTTAGCTTTTTGATTGGTTTTTATCTACTTCAAACCTGGCTTTCCCGCTGGCATTTTTATACTAACAAACACGTCAGTATTCATAAGCCAAAAACTCGGAGCTCCAACTCTGCTACTCAGTGGGTTGACTCCGAGTTCATCTGGGTAGAAACATGTCAAAGATCTAAAACTTTATCAACACTTTACATGTGGATAAGATGAGATAGTGTTGTTTAGTTATTCCTTTAAATGTTTTTCCCTTATGTTCATATTAGAGGGGAGACAACAATTTCAGAGATGTTTTATCTTATTAGTCGGCTATTGTGTTTGGTTTTGTTTCTCTAATTTTAAAAACAAAATTAGCATAAATTAGTTTGATGAAAATAAGTATCATAAAAGGAGAGTGACGCACTATTATCTCAGATTTGTAGGGATTTATTGTGTATTTCTTTAAATCTCAATAGTGGTTAATATAATTTACCCAAAAAAAAAACTGCCAAAACAAAAGCAATAAAAAAGAAATTTAAAAAAAAAAATCAAAAGAATTTTTTTTAAAAAATCAAACAAAATCATTAATTTGATAAGCTAAATGAACGAATCTGCTAGAACAGTCTCCAATTATTGGGTTGTCACCTGCTTCTGCGTCAAAGTATTGGATAATTATCGGTACTTTCACAGCATTATGTGATATTACTTATACAATGATCTAAATTAATAATATAATAAAAAAATTTACAGACAAAATATGATAACTCACTTTGTGTGTTAAATAGTTAAAAGACCAAGGATGACCCATTTAATCTGATTTAAGATTTCTCATTCAGTGAAACATCACTTATGATGTGTTTGATAGGGGATTTAGGAAGGGATGGAAAAAATGAAAGAGAAAATGTGTGTGAAACTAAATGAAATATAGGTATATTTTATTCACATTTCATCTACTTTTTTTATTTCTCTTTTCAAATTTTTCCTCAAATCCCCCAACCAAACACAGCATTAAAGAATAATTTTTCCAAAAAATAAGCCTATTGACAAAATGGAAAAATGTTTGAGACACAAAAAAATACAATTCTATTCACAATGATATAACGGGATATGTGCCAACTTTTGATTTGTTACACACTTGATGATGGTAGACCCAACTCTCATACCACGTCATTATAGATAAATTTATAAATATAATGTGTGAGTCTCTAGTATTACTCGAACTAATTAAAAAAAAAAACACATTACTCGAATATAACGAGTCAACTCAGACCACCAAGAGTTCCATGAGGTGTTGTTCCTTTCGTACTATACCGAGTGAGTTCAACATGTGCCTATTAAATATGAGCTCTCACTTTCATCATCTCTGAGGAGGGTACGCGTGTGACGTGAGAAAGTAGGTACTTTTTCCCGAGTCAGAACATAAGGGGGTGACTCAAATGTCAACAAATGTGTGAGTATGACAGACAGACAAACAGAAACAGTTAGCTATTATTACTACATTCATTTAACAACAATAATTCATATTACTAAAAAAAAAAAAAAATCACTAATAACATTAATATATTAGAAATGTCCAAAAAAAAACAAGACATAGACAGTAGACGCTCACCGCCACATCATTAGTGGCGCTATTAGAGTATCACTTTTAATGCTTTCAACAATTTTTGTTCATTTAAAATATATAGTCAAATCATCAATGATGAAAAGCGCACACTCATTATCTCTCTCTCTCTCTCTTTCTCACTTGGAACATGCCGTCTTCTTCGCCTACCACCCTCCGCTTTTTCATTCATATCTTCTTCTTACTTTCTTACTTTCACATTTCAGATCAGTTCAAGATCCACAGTTCTGAATGATTTGGCCCTATTTTCCCTTTCTGTGAAGCTCAGAATGATTTGATATTCTTGGGTTGTTTTGGGTTTTGATGGGTGTGGTTGAGGACAGCTTCAAAGAATGGTAACTTGGGTGCTGAAGTTTTAAGTGTCTGGACCTCACACACTGAATAATCTAGCAATCTTTCAAGCAATCCTCCCACATTAAGTGATTCTTGAATCAGGTATTATATTCGTTGTTTTAATCAGAAATTTCACTGTTAATTGTTCAACTACGAAATTTCAAGCATTTCATTGAATTTATCACTTGAATTTAACTGCTAATGGTGAAAATTTTCCATTAACAAAGAAATTTATGGTGTTCATGTACTTCAATTGACCATAAATTTGCAGACTTTTCATGCAAAGTGATTAACATGGTGGTTTACATAAGCGCACCGACAATCTGTTTCTTTTCATTTATTTCTAAAATCTATTTGTTGAATCTCTCTTGACAGATAATTATTTATGTTTCACAATTAATTAGTACTTCAACTTGTGTTATGAAAAAAGGGAAGTTCAAACTGAATTGAGGTCTCTGGTTCTCTGCTCCAAACAACAGAGCCAGCGTTTTGAATATCTACTGATGCTTATACATATTGGAATTTTGAACTTTCGACGACCCATACTGTCTGATATTGATAGATATATGATTATCACCGATACCTATACATATCCATCAATACTACTATTTCCAACTATGAGCATAACTAAACTCACCCTCAATTTACTTATTATCACTTGCAGAATTTAAATGGGCAATGCTCAGGTTCTGCCATTCTACATCACAGTATGTGTGGTCGCGTTTGTTATCTCCAAAATAATTATAGCAGTGCTTCTCTATCGCCGATGGCAAAGAAAGCACATGATTGTTCAAGACAGTTTAACTGGTACAGTTTCACGTCTAATTCAAATTTTCTGTGTTTAAGCAATAAAAGGGAAGAACATGCTAATTGTGCTTTAATGGAAAAACACAGGAGGAAAGCTAGTCATGTTTAGATCATCAACAATGAAGTCTCTAAAATACGATACATTCTTAAAGAAGATCATGAAACTGAGCAACAAGGACATTATTGGATCAGGAGGCTACGGTACAGTTTATCAAATGTCGATAAATGACTCCACAGCCTTCGCAGTGAAGAGACTTAACAGGGGAAGCGCAGAGAGGGACAAAGGTTTCGAGAGAGAGTTGGAGGCAATGGGAGATATTAAGCATCGGAATATTGTTACTCTTCATGGATATTACACTGCCCCTCACTATAATCTTCTAATCTATGAGCTAATGCCTAAAGGAAATTTAGCCACATTGCTCCATGGTAAGCTTCATATCTTAAATCCTTGGCATGTGATGTGAGTTTTAGTTTTCGTCGCCATTGACAGGCTAAAAAAAATCACTTTCCTATGAGGGTGAGTTTTAAGAGAGATAATGATGCAGGGAAGTCAATGGACAAGAAGGCTCTAGATTGGCCTACGAGATACAAAATATCATTAGGTGTGGCAAGGGGAATATCATACCTTCATCATGATTGCATCCCTCACATAATCCATAGAGATATTAAGTCGAGCAACATACTGCTAGATAAAGACATGGAGGCTCGGGTGTCTGATTTCGGATTAGCCACACTGATGGCACCGGATAAGACACATGTTTCGACACTAATTGCAGGGACTTTTGGATACTTAGCTCCTGGTATGGTCTACTGAGCTTATAAACAGCTAGCGTTGTCAACATTGTGTTTGGTGGTTTATAGATTCGTGTTATCCTTTTTTCTGCAGAGTATTTTGATACAGGAAAAGCTACAGCAAAAGGGGATGTTTATAGCTTTGGTGTTGTTTTACTTGAACTACTAACAGGAAAGAAACCAACAGATGAGGCATTTACTGAGGAGGGTACTAAGCTTGTCACATGGGTAAGCTTTAAACTTTGTCTCCATTTGAATAATTAAAAAAAAAAAAATTTATTGGCACTAAGAGGTTTTTTAATTTTTTGTATTTTGTGGTTCTTTATGTTTTAACAGGTGAAAGCTGTAGTTGAAGAGAAGAGGGAAGAGCTTGTAGTTGATAGTAGCTTAGAGTGTTGTCCAGCTGATGAAATTAAGCATGTATTCAACATTGCTATGATGTGCCTTGAGTCAGAGCCATCCAAAAGACCTACCATGACTGAGGCTGTTAAGTTGCTTGTGCAGATAAAATCAGACAAAGTTGTAACAGACTCTTGATCTTTACTAAATACAACTTCCATTTTCCAAGCCAAACATGGTTATTTCATTCATTGATACATTTGTCCTTTCAAGCGTAAGTTATTACAAATAAGGGTAATTTAATTATGTATATCGTCAATAGATGCAACATAACATGCAGCAACTCGCATAATGAAGAAAATCTCACAATGACTAACAGATTAGCGCATGGTAGAGGAGGACGTGTATGAAGGAGAAAATTGAGAAGTAACGTGTAATCACATTTACTTGAGCATTGTTGCCAAGCCATTTGAAACTGAAGTTTTCAAGGAAGGAGACACTGGATCACTTCCAAAAAACACATCAAACAGAGCCATCGTGACGTTCATTGACTCAATTGTGGCATCCACAGCAGAAGGCAAACCATCAGATGAAACAGAAACCTAGAGGAACACAACTGCGACTTAGTTAGGTTCCAAAACTCAAAATAAGAGCAAGAAAAATTCCCCTTGCTCCCTCCCTCCTCCCCCATCAAACGGATACTTACAAGCATTTTGGTTGGGTCCAGCCAAGTCAAAAACATGATAGTTCCTTTCTTGAGAGGCCGCCCTAGGAAGATGCTACGAAATGTGGAGAGAGCCGATTCATCAACAGGAGTGGGTGACTTGATTCTTGGTGAGATGGCATCATCCAAGGCATCCCAGAAGGTTTTACCATCAACAGCTCTTACCAGAACAATTTGTAGTGATTTCTCCAGTGGAGCTGCAATTCATAAAACTTTCAATTAGCATCCTCAAATTCACTCTTTATCCAGCAAGTGGACATGTAAACCTTGTCATGGTTAATTACACTGAAAAATTGCACCAAACAAATATGAATCATCTTGTATCTCTTGAGCTGACTGCCCTTTCCAAGCATCTAATGTGCTTAAAATAGATTGGTTCACATATAGTCCTGCAGCATAGACCTTAACACCGATAATTGCAAAAACTTTCTCCCTGTATCCTGAAAATATTGCATACCAATTACCAAGTCTTAAAAGCAACAAGAAGCAGTACAAGTGATATAGTTTGAAAAATATGGCAGTAAGGTTAATTTTTCTTGAACTTTTTTTTCCCCACCCTGAAATTAAAGCAACTGACCCGTTCCAAGTAATGATAATGGGCTTGAGCAACCTGGGAGTCTTAATAATGTCTGAAATTTCACATTGGTGGAAGGTTCTTCTCTGTAGTCTGGACTTCCAACTACTGCCATGATTCCGAAAGAGAAGATGTTAGATATTCTATACAAGTGCATCAAATGAAAGCATGTGATTATACATGCTTTCACTGCTTTGCTACTTTCTTTGTTTTAAGTTCAAATCTCTTGTCAGTTTGCAAAACTTGCAGAGGTTGCCATAAGTGGCCTTGTGGGATTGTAGTGAAATTTTAGTTTGCATTGGCTATAACATTTGTGCTATGTTCTATCCAAATTTAAAATAGCCAAATTGATAAAATTAACACCACCCACTACGAAGAAGATAATGTAATAAGCTGTCATATGGCTCAACTGTGTAAAAGTGATCCTTCCTTTCTAATGAACTCATCTAGAATTGTGGTTTCTATCTTCAAGTTTCCAGTTTTTTTTTTCTTCCCCTGGGTTGTTCTTGTCGTAATTGCCTAACATACTTCTGAAGTCTCTGTATTCTGAATTTCTTTATTTCTTTTACCAATTTTTTAGAATTTCACTAGCTTTCCCGAAAATTCTAATCCCAATTTTTAGCAGACCTAAAAGAAATTTTACTAAAATATGAAATTTTCTTATCTGTCTTTGCAAGGCTGTGATTTCATCTCACAATTAAGCATAAATTTGGTGAACACAAATCATCAAGGTTCGGACAATTTCATACATCACACTATGAAGGCCAAATCCAATGGTTAAGGGTCTAACACTCCCATCAGAAATATTAATATGCCAAACTGGGAAAGCTAAGCTGCAAATTCCCAACCACTCATAAGTCATAAGCCTATATACCCTAAACCTAACTGAGCTAAACTGTACATTCCTCAACAATTCGATGAATTGTGTACAAAATTTCTCAGATGAATAAAAAAATGAAAAAAAAAAAAAAACCCCTAGATGGAAGTGATTTTTTCCATCAACATTTTCACAGCCTTGAATTTGAATTTCAGCATGAACCCTTTCCAGTAAGACAATTAGATGAAAAGATATATATACACAAGCGATAATGTGGACAGTTGCAAAGAATTGAAAACAATTTTACCTGAAGAAGAAGAAGAAGAAGCTTTGGGTGAGAAGTGGGTGTGGAAACTCAAGTCCTGGGGAGAGAAGTGATGGGAAAATGTGGATAAGAGAGGGAAAGTGGGAGACTTGTGCAGTAGTGGTAGAAGGTCTTGTGGAATTCCTCTAGGAAAACAGGGCCTGGGGTTGGAATTCCAGGAAGTAGAGGTGGAAATGGAAATGGTGTATGATGATGGGAGCCAAATTAGTGTGGAAGTAGCCACAGACCAAAGCATTTTTTTTGAATTTCTAATGCTATAAGTTTTCACAAAATGAATTTCAAAACACAGTGGAATGGATGATTGAAACACTGAGCAAAATGGGTAAATAAATAGGTGGGTCCAAACCTCAGCTACTCATCAACATATTGTTAATCCATGGGATGGGTTTGATATCAGAGTTATGAGAGTAGCTAGGGTGTTGGTGGGTGGCGCTGGTTTAGATTGTGTGTGAGTGTTGATTTTGTTTACTCATTTTAAAAATAAATAAAGACTTTTTTTTCTTCAAAAATCTACTTAAATTCATGATTTAAACATCAGAAAGTCTATATATATGTACTTTATAATTACAGAAGAAAATTACATAATTTCATACTTTCTGAGTCTTAATTAAAAAAGATACAAAAAAAGTCATAACCCAAATTTTAAAATAATGTCATAATTAAAAAAGAAATTAACCATAATTGAAGAAAAAAATGAAAGACTTTTATGCACAACCCACATTCATAACCAAAACATATATACATACGTCATATACACATGACATCCGGGCTAGGGACCAAATCCCTTCAACATAATTGTACAGTCGGAAAGTCTTATTCATCTATTACAAAACAGAGACAAAAGGGTGAATCTGAAACACCCTAAAACAGCCTTGGCTTGAACTGACTTGGAACCTCGAAGTGAGGCACAATGGTTAGCTTGACAAAACAAGAGCTTAACTTGACGCTCCTAGCTCCGGTCCGGTGCCTGGACACCAACAAACATATATAAACAGTGAGCTAAAACCTAGTGAATAATAAATGCGTAAAGGGGTTAAGAATAAATGTCCTTTCACTAATTAAAACAGTCATTTGCATTAGTAAATCAGTTCTTCAATCAGTGGCTCATATTTCATGCCATATCAGTCATTTAGAATTCATAACAGTCATACGTGGTACGTCCAATAGTAAAACAGTACAGTAGGTCTTAATAGACCGAACAGTCGGTTGATGGCCATCAAAACAGTAAATAGTAGTAGTTCCAAACATTGGAACTGACAGAGATCTCTGTAACAGTAGTAGTAACAGTAACAGTAAGTTGCTATGGGTGCCACGAGTACAGTTTACAAATAGGACAAACATTCATTCCATAAACAATATCATTTCAGAAAGCAGTACAGTCAATTGTTCAGAAATAATTATAATTGAACGTATCTTTACAACATTATTACTCATAGAGTACTGGGCTACAAACAGGCTAGTCAGCATCCTCGGGTGCCAACCCTACACAGTTGCAGAACGAACAAACATTAAGTTACACACTTGGGATTAACGACTTAGCCCCTAATTGGCTTGGTGTGGTTCTACAACAATATCCTTATTAAGATGCCTTAAACATGGCCTAGGAATGCCTAGGATGGAATGGGGATACAAAAATGTACTTTAAAACACTTTTCAAATTTTGCTAAAAACAGGGGTCTCGCTTGAGCGTGGCTTTCTACGCTCGAGCGGATTGCTTGCACGTTTTTCACGCTCGATGTACGCTCGACCCACGGTCGAGCGTGAGACTCAAACCCTCGCTCGAGCACAGATTACCTCGCTCGAGCAGACTGCAAATCACATGAACTTCTGGGCATATGCGTTTCACGCTAAAGCGTGACTATCTACGCTCGAACGGAAGTGCATGTACTCAGAGTGTACGCTCGAGCGTGAAGTCCTTCGCTCTAGTGTGGATCAAAAATCTGGAATTTCCAGATTGATCTACAAGCACAAAACTCAACATTTAAAGCTTCAAACTCGATTCTTTTGGGCTAATTTTCTGGAAAACACTTAGAAACCCATAATACAACATGTTTCAAAGATCATTTTATAAAATCAAGCCCAAAGGTTTGCCAATTGAACACTAATTTTAAAGAAACTTTCATAAACTATGTAAGAACATAACATGCATGAGTTCTTATGAATTCCAATGCTCCAAAACATGGTCAAATGCAAGATTGAGCTCAAAATCATGGTGGATTCATGGACCATAACTAAAATGTGAACATGCATGTGAGGATTTCATGAAAACAACCTCAAAATTCTATGATTTGGACATACATGCGCGAAATCACTCTCAAAACAACACTTTAAATTAATTCTTGACTCAAATCACTAATTTACCATGAACCATGCATGTGACAACTCAAATTCATAATTAAGAGGGTGAATTTCTTACCTTAGGTCTTGAATTCCAAGTATGTTGGCTCAATTTTGCAAATCCTCTTCAATTCCTCTAATTTTCCAAGTTAATCTCTAGATGAAACAATTTTCTCCTACTCTCCCTCTCTATCACGGTTTGGCCTAGAAAGTGGCTGAAGAATGGTGTATCAAAATGTATGAATTAAGCCTGAAAGATGCTATTGAAAGTGGCCCACTAATGGCAATCATGTAAATAACCCTAGTTAAAGTAATTTAACATTATTTATTCTAATTCAATCATTCCAAATCAAATTTTAATTAAACCTATCATAAAATCATGTAAATCCTAATTAGCATATAACACTAACCAATTTCTGGTTCGGTCGCCGATAAGGCTTTCAATTTGCAATTCGAAGTCAAAACATGAACAGATCATTAAATGACAAACAAATAGAAATGCAATTAAAGCAACACACTCATACAAACAGGTTAGGATTTCATTCTAATCAATTACTTATCATGCTCAATCACAGTTTAACACTAATCAGATGTGAGGGTTGTCACAGTCTTCCCTCCTTAAAAGAGTTTGGTCCTCCAAACTCAGATTACCTTCATTTTGGAAGAACACTAGGTTCAGGGGGAACAATTCAAGATATCTTTTCATCATATCGTCTTCCCTTTCCCAAGTGGCATAAATGCCACCATGGTTTTGCCAATCCACTTTCACTAATGGAATTTCTTTATTTCTCAACTTCTTAATTCGTCGGTTTACGATCTGGATAGGCCGCTCTTTATAAGTGTAGTCATCACTTAGCACTACACGGGTAAGCTTAATAACATAGAAGGCATCCCGAAGATAATCCCTCAACATTGAAATATGAAAGACATTATGCATATGCTCCATTTCAGGAGGAAGCGCTACTTGGTACGCCACTGGATTAATCTTTTCAATGATTTCATACGGCCCAACATATCTCGGTGCTAGCTTGCCTTTAGCCCCAAAACGAGTCTATCCTTTCATTGGTGTTACTTTAACAAAAACATGATCACCCACTTCATATTCCCTGTCTCGCCTTCGTACATCCGCATAATTTTTCTATCGGCTTTGTGCGGTTTTCAATCTTTGTTGAATCAGTTTCATCTTTTATGTAGTTTCATGTACAATCTCGGGCCCAAGCAAAGGCCCGTCTCCAACTTCTGCCCAGTAAATAGGAGATCGGCATTTTCTGCCATATAAAGCCTCGAAAGGCGCCATACCAATGCTCGAGTGAAAACTGTTGTTGTAGGCGAATTCAGCTAAAGGTAAATGACTTTCCCAATTTCCTTGGAAATCCAGAACACACATACGCAATAAGTCTTCAAGAGTCTGGATGGTTCTTTTAGATTGGCCATCTGTTTGAGAATGGTATGCAATACTCAGTCTCAATTCGGTACCCAATGCTGTTTGCAGACTTTGCCAAAATCTCGATGTAAACTTCAAGTCCTTATCAGAAACAATGGATACAAGCACTCCATGCAATCTGAAAATCTCATCAATATAAATTGTAGCCAATTTGTCCGCATTATAAATTGTTTTGATAGGTAAGAAGTGAGCAAATTTAGTCAATCGATCAACAATAACCCAAATTGAATCCATACCTTTACTCGAGTGAGGTAATCCAATGATGAAATCCATAGTAATATGTTCCCATTTCCACTCCAGTATCGGTAAGGACTGAAGTAGGCCTGTGGGTCGTTGATGTTTAGCTTTGACTTGTTGGCAATGTAGGCATTTCGATACAAACTCGGCGATTTCTTTCTTCATCCCCAGCCACCAGAAGTTAAATTTCAAGTCTTGGTACATTTTTGTATTTCCTGGATGGATGAAAAGTTTTGAATTGTGGCCTTCTTGCAAAATTCGTCTTTTCAATTCAGAATCATTCGGTACACACAACCTTTCCTGAAATTTCAATACCTTGTTTTCAAATTTAAAGTTCGGCCTTAGTTTGGATTCCCGTTCATCAATGACCTTCTTCAAAAAGTCATCTAGGTGTTGTTTCTCTTTAATCTCTTTAATAAGTGCCGGTTGAGCAGAAATAGCAGCCAATGTCCCACCTTATTCTCGTAGAACAATCTCAACTTCGAATTTCTCAAGATCACACAACAGTTCTTTCTGTCCGGTGAGTAAACAGGCCAAATTCTCAATTGATTTCCGACTAAGCACATCAGCAACGGTGTTAGCTTTCTCTGGGTGGTACAAAATTTGCAAGTCATAGTCTTTTATCAGTTCTAACCATCTCCGCTGTTTCATGTTCAACTATTTCTGTGTAAAGAAGTATTTCAAACTCTTGTGGTTTGTGTACACCTCACATGTTGCCCCATATAGGTAGTGACGCCAAATTTTCAACGCGAATACTACTACAGCAAGTTCTAAGTCATGTGTTGGGTAATTCTTTTCGTGTGGTCTCAGTTGTCGGGAAGCATACGCAATAACTTTACCATTCTGTATTAACACGCATCCCAAATCCTTATAGGAAGCATCACTAAAAATAGTAAATCCATTCGTACTTGAGGGTAGGGTAAGAATCGGTGCAGTCACAAGTCGAGTCTTTAATTCTTGGAAAGTTGATTCTCTCTGATCGGTCCAGTCAAATGATTTCCCCTTTTTGAGTCAATTGAGTCAATGGTAGAGCAATTTTGGAGAAATCTTTCACAAACCTTCTATAGTACCCGGCTAAACCCAAGAAACTTCGAACTTCAGTAACATTAGTTAGTCTGGACCAATTCACCACTGCTTCAATCTTCTATGGGTCAACTAAGATGTCATCCTTACTAATCACATGCCCCAAAAACATCACACTTTGTTAGTTTTGCATACAGTTTCTGTTCTCTTAAGGTCTGTAAAGCAATTCTCAAATGACGTTCATGTTCTTCCTTACTCTTGGAATAAATCAAAATGTTATCTATAAAAACAACCACAAATTCATCAAGGAGTGGTTTGAAAATTCTGTTAATAAGGTCCATAAATGCAGCAGGCGCATTAGTAACTCCGAAAGGCATAACAAGAAATTCATAATATCCATACCTCGTTTGAAAGGCAGTCTTTTCAATATCCCCTGTTTTGACTTTTAGCTGGTGATATCCGGATCTAAGGTCAATTTTGGAGAAAACCTGAGCGCCTTGCAACTAGTCAAATAAATCATCAATACGAGGCAATGGGCATTTGTTTTTCACGATTACATTGTTCAATTCACAGTAGTCAATACAAAGTCTTAATGAGTCGTTTTTTTTTCACAAATAAAACTGGCATGCCCCATGGTGAAGTACTGGTGTAGACACCCCATTTTTTACCGACCTTAAGACTCAGACGTCATCGATTGAGCGCTCAGTGAAGTGCATGTTGCGCTCGTTTCGAGGTTTTGGAATTGTCTAAGAGCCTTGCCTCCGGGCCTCTGAACTCTTTGTGCTTTGGCTCAGTTTGTCAACCGCATCTTGTTTTCTCTTCCCGGAGGGAGGGAGAGGTCTTGTAGACCATCTCTTTGTGGTCGTAGACCATTTTTCGTGGTCGTAGGCCATTTTTCCCGTTTGGAGACTAATTTCTGATTTTTGGAGCCTTCGGTCACGCACCTTGTCTCGAGACCGCTTAACATTCTCTGTTTGGCATGATTTTTGAACCATGCCTTGTTGCCTCTGCCTAGAGGAATACTGTGGTCCGGGAGACCACTTTTGTGGTCGTATACTACTTTTGATGCCCGTAGACTAGTTTTCGAGGCTTTCGGTCGCGTTCTTTTGTCTCCTGATCTCTCGTCTTGCATCCGTTTTGGTTTGTTTTTTGTACAAACCTTGTTTTCCTTGTTTGGAAGGTGGTACAAGGGTGGGAGACCAGTTTTTCCCCTTGGAGACCACTTTTCCTCCTGCCAGCCAGTTTTCTAGTGTGATAATTGGCTTTCTTGGTCTTTGGGCCACCTTTTCTGGTTGGCCACCATACCACCACCTTGCTTTCAATGTGTAGACTTCTCCCACCTATGGCCGACCAGTTTTTGTTTTGGAAGACCACTTCAAGTGATCGGCTAACCACTTTAAGTAGCTGGCCGAGCACTTCAAGTAGTCGGCTGCTTTTTGTCACCTTTTTGGAGATATTTTACTCCAGCTGGAGGGCACTGAAGCCATCCTCCATACACGTGTATGGAGGGATGGCCTTGAACCTTAGCTTCCTTGAGAAGCTTTAGCTTTTGTTCTCTATAAGAGGGAGGCTCCTCCTCCCTCCTCTAGGTTCAGAAAATTGGCTTGAGAGTTATACATATAGTTTTGTCTCTATATTGCTCTTATTCTTTATTTTTGTGCCTTAAAGTGTCATTTTGTCTTACTTTAACACACAAACACACACTCAAACACCATATTTTTGTTGCTGAGGTGCTTAGGAGCTGGTTTTAGTGTTCTTAGGTTGGTTTGAGCTTGAAAAACCTGCTGGAGTTGAAGCTTTAAAGGTGGTCTTCAAGGGTGAGTTTCTAACCCTTAAATCTCCCATTTTTGCTTAAGCTTTTAGCCTTATTTGCATGCTAATTTAAGCTTAAGTTTCTACTACAAAGAGTTCTGTTTTTCAGTCTTTGTGAAGTTTGTTTAAGGTCACTTTTGCATTAGGGGTTGTCTACCCCCTCTTAGGCCTTGTTAGGCCTTGTTTTGAGCCATTCCTCTAGGCTCTTGTTATAGCCTTTGCATGACCTTTCTACCACTGAAATCCAAAGAATTTTCAGTGGTGGAAAGGTGGTTTTGAGGTCCCTAATAGGAGAGGGTCATCCCCTCTCCTTGTGTTTTGTATACTTGCTTTATATGCCTCATGTTTGAGCATGTTTATTAAACTTGTGTTGGCTTGTTCTTAGCATGTATTTGGGGTTATTTCAGCATGCCTCAGATCTGTTTTGACTTGGTTTGGTCATTCCATGCATGCCTTATACACTTGTAGTGTAAATCTTACAAACTAGTTTTGTGTGCCTCATGTTTGAGCATGTCTTTCTAGCTTGTTTTGGAGCCATCTCAGTAGATTTTTGGTGTTGTTTTAACATACCTTAGATCTTTTTTGGGTTGGTATAGTTGGCTCTTGCATGCCTTTTACACTTGTAGTGTAAATTTCATAAACTAGTCTTGTATGCTTCATGAAGTAGCATGTCTTTCTA
This sequence comes from Camellia sinensis, assembly GCF_004153795.1. Lineage (NCBI taxonomy): Eukaryota > Viridiplantae > Streptophyta > Magnoliopsida > Ericales > Theaceae > Camellia > Camellia sinensis. The sequence continues at coordinate 2,147,610 of NW_021026252.1, read as the reverse complement.
GCTTATGTTGAGTCCATTTCAGCATGTTTTTGGTGTTATTTTACCATGTCATACATTGTTAAGGTTTGGTTTGGTTGGCCTTTGCCTGCTCCATGCACTTGTAGTGCATTTCCATGATTTAGCCTAACATGCATCATGTTTTAACATGTCATTCTAGCATGATTTTGGCTTAACTTCAAGAAGTTTTTATCCATGTTTTAGCATGTTCTAGCTCTGATTCAGGTTGTTTTGGCCATGCATGACTTTCTTTGTATAGTCATGGCTCAATCTAGCTTGTTAGCTTTGTGCACCAAGTCCACTAGCATGCTTTACTTGGACTATTTGAATGATTTGGCATCATTTATTATGTGATTTCAGTCCATGTTTCATGCTCATGTACTTGCATTTATCACTCATTCAATGCGTTGGAGGGTTTGCCCCTTTATGCCTTAACATGAGTCATTGCGTATGCCTTTATGCCTTAGCTTGCGAGCCATCATTTCAATGTGTTTTTGGGGTTATTTTTCCGTGATATAACTCTGATTTTTGTTAGTTAAGTCATTCCATGCTTGGTCTTAATATGTGTAGTGTAAACTAGCTTATTTGCCTTGCATTCATCATGTCTTATGCCCTTCATGCTAGCTTATTTTGGCTTCCTTTCTTGCATGTTTTAGACTCATTTTGACATGTTTTAGGACTGTTTTGGGTTGCCTTAATCACATGCTTCATGTTTTGCATAGTTGTAGTACAAGTGCTCTTGCTAGCTTTAAGCTTTGAGCGCCATAGCATGCTTCATTTGTGTTGTGTATATGATTTGGCATCACTTAACATGTTATTTCAGAGTATTTAGCATTGCCATGTTCCCACTTCATTCACCCTTTGAGTGCCTCTAAGGGTTGTGCATTTGTTGCTTTGTTTATGGCTTAGCTTGTATGCTTGCATGCCTAGGTCTTTGGGCCTTTATCTCGGCATGTTTTGGTCTTTGTTTTGACCAACTTGAGCTCTATCCATGATTGGTTCAATCATTTGTGCCATGTATTGCATGCCCCTTTGTGTAGTCCCTTTAATGACTTTGTGCCTTAAGACCTCTTGCATGCTTTACTTGTGTTGTTTAAATGATTTGGTATCATTTCACACTTGATTTCAGAGCCTTTAGTGTTGTCACACTTCCATGTTTATCGCTTCTTTATCATGCTTGAGAGTTGTGTTCTTAGGCCTAGTTGATAGGCCATTGCATGGAGTATGCTTGCCTTGCCTTTTTGTGCCTTTGTTTTGGTGTTATGGCCACTGATTTGGGCATGACTGAGGTCTATCCATTTTGGTTTAAGTCCATTGAGCATTGTGTATGTCATGTTACATCGCATCGTGCATGTTATATTATTGTTTGCATTGTGCATGCCATGTTCTTGATTCGCATTGTGTATGCCATAATCATGTTGCATTGAGTATGCCATGTTAGTCATTGCATTGTGTATGCCATGTAGCTCATTCGCATTGTGTATGCTAGTATGTCAATTGCATATTGTTGTATGCTTGTCCCTTGCATGTTTGCATGCTTAAGTCAAATTGCATATTTGCATGCTTGTGTTGCATTGCATTTTGAAGCTTGAGTCGCATTGTGTATGCCATGCTTGTGTTACATTTTGTTTGGAATACGTGTTAGTCCAAACACAGGAAATGAGGGATGTTTCATACTTAAAGTGATGAAACGTGCCTTAATTCCTGGTCGCTGACGCTCTTGATCATACATGATAGAGTTTTAGGCCTTATGTGTTTACTTGTGCATTCATTTTCATATTGAATTGTGCGACTTCGCCTCTCGACCATCATGCATTGAAATGCGCGATTGATGGCCCGAGGTTCGAGAACCACACTCTCTTGAGCTTATGAAATGATAGGGAGGATGGTTGTGCATACATATCTTGCAAATACATAGTCATGCCCTTTCTTGCTCTCTGTTGCAGAAAACTGGAGTTTAACAGCAACAACTGGTCGGCCAGCCAGAAAAACTAGCTAGCCGACCACTTTTTCTGGTTTATAGTAGCAAAAGTGGTCTGCCAGTGGCTGGAGAGAGCAACAACTGGTCGGCCACCCTCCCACAGGCCCCCAGAATGTGTTTGAAGCTTTCTGGAGCTTGGTGCAAGTTTCTGAGAACAGTTGCAAACAGAGGCAAGTCGGGGAATCGCGTTGGATTTCCTAACGAAGCGACCGGGCATGCATAAACTCCTCGCCTCGAGGCTCTTGCTTTATTGTTTTCCTTAGCTGCCATGCTTAGATAGCTAGATTATGCTTTGTTTTGTACTTAGATAGTTAATGCGTTTAACTATTCAATCTGTTTTGTAATAGTTAGTTAACTACGATTAGTTAATTAGCTTCGTTGTGATGTAATAATTAGTTTAATTAGCTTAGATTAGCTAGTTAGCTATTCGGTCCCTCCGTCGAGGGGACCAATTATTGTAATAAGCGTGCGTGTGTGTGATGCATGTCTTCCAACCCCCATTTCTTTCTCTCTTTTACTTAACCGCTTACGATGGTTAGTTTTAGGGCATATTTTATTTAGCATACCTTATGCTTGCATGCGTGGATCTATTCATCTGTTTTGCATGCACCAAGCTTAGCGCATCATACAAATCAGTATTGTATTTCAATACATTTACTTAAATACATGTTCAACAACATGTTAACAAATCGCATTTCACATGACATTCTAGAATAGCCGAGCCTATTTTAGCTGCATTTTCGCATATGTTGCATTAGCCATCTTAACATGAACTAGGATCATGCATGATTTCTAACTAGTTCTTTGTTTTGACTTGGAGTACACTGTGAGTGTTTACGCTTTAGCATACTACATGTGTGTTATTGTTGCCATGCAAGCATGCTTGCCATGAGGCTAACTGCTTATTTGATATAACTGCCTGAATACCTGTGGGTGAAGGTTGGATTGCTTGAATTGGAACAATTCATCAAATACCCGATTTAGCCTACTTGCGAGTAGCAAATTTTCGAATCATTTTAACAAATGAACGTGCAATGTTTTGTTCCAAATTAGGCGATCTAGTCTATACTTGTATGTTGTGCGCATCACGTAGTAAGATTAGCTAATTAATCGGAATAAGAACACATGTGTTTTCAAAAATAAGATATCATGCTTAGTAAAGGCCGATCTTTTGATCGGGCGAGCGGGGGTGCTCATTGCATGACCTTCCCTTCTCGTACCCAAGTTCCCGAGCCGAGACAACTTTAGTGATGACGGACACGTGGCCTTAGGCACGAGTCAGGATTTCCTAAATTCCTCAAAAATAAAATATTTAGGTAGCGACTCTGTATTTGGCAAAGCAGTCCATGTTTGACACTTCTTTATAAAAATCAGTTTTTCAAAATGATTTGCCGGATTTGGACTCTTTGGTGATTTATCAATCTCACTTTGCACTTTGTGAGATCAGATTAAGAACCGTAACATTGAGTCCGAACTGTAGTAGCTAGAGAGCAAACGAATTCCGCGCCTTTCGCAAGCACATAGAGCTCGGGAGCCCTCGGGCGCGTCTACAACTGGGCCTGATGAACTTCTTATCCAATAATTCTTGAAGTTGAATTTTCAATTCTTTCAATTCAGTAGGTGTCATTCTGTACGGAGCTTTAGAAACTGACTGTGTACCCGATAACACTTCAATAGTGAACTCGATCTCCCTATCAATCAAATTCCCTGGCAAGTCATCTAGAAAAGCATCTGGGAATTCTCTAACTATAGGAATACTGTCCACATTAGTTTTAGTATCAACCGGTACAGTCAATATGCAACATAAATACCCTTTACAACCCTTTTTAATTAATTTAAAAGCCTTCATGGATGAAATCAGATATGGGGGGGTACTACACCAACTCCGTTAAATACAACTTCAGGCAATCCAGGTGGAAAAAAAATAACTTGTTTCGTTACACAATCTATGGAAGCATGATATTTCGTTAACCAGTCCATTCCCAAAATCACATCGAAATGATCAATATTCAAATGTAGTAAATCAATATACAAAAGTGCATCCCCAATAACAATCTCACATGCAGGATACACATAAGCAGAAGCCATGGGTCCCCCAGTAGGTGAAGATACAGCTAACAAAGAGTTCATGGGTTCTAGTGGTCTATTTAATTTTCGTGAAAAAGCATGCGAGACAAATGAATGTGTAGATCTCGAATCAATCAGAATATAAGCATTTTGGGCACAGATTGAGAGTATACCTGACACAACTGTCTTGGTGTTCTGCACGTCTCCCAATACAAGTGCAAACACCCGGCCTTGCCTTAAAGGCTCCTTTCCGATGGCTTTGGGATTGGGTTTCGGTGTAACAGTAGATGCTATGGCACTAGCTGCAGCCTTACTATTGCCATGAGACATGGAAGGGCAATCTTTGACCATGTGGCCTACCTTGCCACACCTGTAACAAGCACCAGAAATTTTGTAGCAAACCCCCTTATGTCTTTTTCTGCATTCGGAGCATGGTGGTATGGAACCATTTCCCTGACTAAAGCTGCTTGTTGACCCTGTGTTCTGCTTTTTATTTAATGAGTGATTTCAGCCCTTTTTGAAATTGAAGCCTCGTCTCTTACCCTGCCATTCGGTTATTAGTGTCTTAGCTTGTTGCAATGCAGTAACATTTGCCTCGGCCATAATTGTTCGGTCAAGGACATCCATATATTTAAGTAATTTCATAACATTGATTCGATCAAGTATTTCTACATTAAGCCCGCCTTCAAATTTTCTGGCCTTTTTGTAATCAGTATCAACCATGTGTGGTGCGTATCGGGCGAGTTTAGTGAACTTAGATTCATATTCTGCTACTGACATGGTACCTTGTTTCAACTGTTCAAATTCAATTACCTTGCGGTCTCGGACTCACTGAGAAAAGTATTTTTCAAAGAAGGATTCTTTAAATTGAGCCCAAGTCATAGCATTGTTGGTGTCACGGACGAGCATCCACCACCGTCTGGCCTCTTCTTGTAAAGTAAAGGTAGCCAGTAATACCTTGTGTGCCTCCGAACAAGGAAACACTTCGAACAATTTTTCAGTTTCTAGAACCCATGCTTCGACGTTTAATGGTTCAATGCCTCCTTAGAATGATGGTGGTTTCATTTTGATGAACTTCTGTGTCAAAGCAATTACATCATCATGAACATTCGGTTCGGGTTATACTAGAGGAGGTGGGGGCTATTGGTTCTGTTGTTGTCTTAGGGCCTCAGTTAACAGTTCAACCGTTCTTTCTAACCTTGCCATTCTTGCCTCAGATGATTCAGATTCATCGGCATTTCTTGCATTCTCCATTTCACTATATGCAATACAGTAATAATAAACATAGGAAGTTGCTTACTTAAGCACATTAGCACACATATTCGTATCATGGCCACACACACTTTCCCATGCTCATGCAATGCCCTAATTACTTTTCTAGGACATCCTATAGCTCATTTGGACACGTGTGTGCGGTATAACCCGTGCTCTGATACCACTCTGTCATGACTCAAACCCGCCTCTATGGGTTTAGTATCGTAACCGGCCAGTAATCCGTGATTACCGAAGGCCTGTTTAACAGTAACAACAATAGTACAGAGTAAGGGGATGGCGGAAGCCAAACAGTAAATAAAAGATGTCCAATGAGCTGTGAAAACCTGAATGCAAAAAAAACTTTTATGCACAAGCCACATTCATAACCAAAACATATATACATACGTCATATACACATGACATCCGGGCTAGGGACCAAATCCCATCAACATAACTATACAGTCGGAAAGTCTTATTCATCTATTACAAAACAGAGATAAAAGGGTGAATCTGAAACACCCCAAAACAGCCTTGGCTTGAACGGACTTGGAACCTCGAAGTGAGGCACAATGGTTGGCTTGACAAAACAAGAGCTTAACTTGACGCTCCTAGCTCCGGTCTGGTGCCTGGACACCTACATACATATATAAACAATGAGCTAAAGCCCAGTGAATAACGAATGCGTAAAGGGATTAAGAATGAATGTCCTTTCATTAATTAAAACAGTCATTTGCATCAGTAAATCAATTATTCAAAAAGTGGCTCATATTTCATGCCATATCAGTCATTTAGAATTCATAACAGTCATACGTGGTACATCCAATAGCAAAACAGTACAGTAGGTCTTAATAGACCGAACAGTCGGTTGATAGCCATCAAAACAGTAAACAGTAGTAGTTCCAAACATTGAAACTAACAGAGATCTCTGTAACAGTAGCAGTAACAGTAACAATAAGTTACTATGGGTGCCACGAGTACAGTTTACAAATAGGACAAACATTCATTCCGCAAACAATATCATTTCAGAAAGTAATACAGTCAATTGTTTAGAAATAATTATAATTGAACGTATCTTTACAACATTGTTACTCACAGAGTACTAGGTTACAGACAGGCTAGTCAGCGTCCTCGGGTGCCAACCCTACACAGTTGCAGAACGAACACACACTAAGTTACACGCTTGGGATTAACGACTTAGCCCCTAATTGGCTTGGTGTGGTTCTACAACAATATCCTCATTAAGATGCCTTAAACATGGCCTAGGAATGCCTAGGATGGAATAAGGATGCAAAAATGACTCCGGTCTGGTGCCTGGACACCTACATACATATATAAACAATGAGTTAAAGCCCAGCGAATAACGAATGCGTAAAGGGGTTAAGAATGAATGTCCTTTCATTAATTAAAATAGTCATTTGCATCAGTAAATCAGTTATTCAAAAAGTGGCTCATATTTCATGCCATATCAGTCATTTAGAATTCATAACAGTCATACATGGCACATCCAATAGCAAAACAGTACAGTAGGTCTTAATAGACCGAACAGTCGGTTGATGGCCATCAAAACAGTAAACAGTAGTAGTTCCAAACATTGAAACTAACAGAGATCTCTGTAACAGTAGCAGTAACAGTAACAATAAGTTACTATGGGTGCCACGAGTACAGTTTACAAATAGGACAAACATTCATTCCGCAAACAATATCATTTCAGAAAGTAATACAGTCAATTGTTTAGAAATAATTATAATTGAACGTATCTTTACAACATTGTTACTCACAGAGTACTAGGTTACAGACAGGCTAGTCAGCGTCCTCGGGTGCCAACCCTACACAGTTGCAGAACGAACACACACTAAGTTACACGCTTGGGATTAACGACTTAGCCCCTAATTGGCTTGGTGTGGTTCTACAACAATATCCTCATTAAGATGCCTTAAACATGGCCTAGGAATGCCTAGGATGGAATAAGGATGCAAAAATGAACTTTAAAACACTTTTCAAATTTTGCTGAAAACAGGGGTCTTGCTTGAGCGTGGCTTTCTACGCTCGAGCGGACATGCAGACAAAGAAGCTCCGCTCGAGCATGACTTCCCTCGCTCGAGCGGACTGCAAACTCATGAAAAAGTGCTGGTTGCACGTTTTTCACGCTCGATAGACGCTCGACCCACGATTGAGCGTGAGACTCAGACCCTCACTCGAGCGCATATTACCTCGCTCGAGCGGACTGCAAATCACATGAACTTCTGGGCATATGCATTTCACGCTCGAGCGTGACTATCTACGCTCGAGCGGAAGTGCATGTACTCAGAGTGTACGCTCAAGCGTGAAGTCCTCTGCTCGAGCGTAGATCAAAAATCTAGAATTTCTAGATTGATCTACAAGTACAAAACTCAACCTTTAAAGCTTTAAACTTGATTCTTTTGGGCTAATTTTCTGGAAAACACTTAGAAACCCATAATACAACATGTTTCAAAGATCATTTTATAAAATTAAGCCCAAAGGTTTGCCAATTGAACACTAATTTCAAAGAAACTTTCATGAACTATGTAAGAACATAACATACATGAGTTCTTATGAACTTCAATGCTCCAAAACATGGTCAAATGCAAGATTGAGCTCAAAATCATGGTGGATTCATGGACCACAACTAAAATGTGAACATGCATGTGAGGATTTCATGAAAACAACCTCAAAATTTTATGATATGGACATGCATGCGCGAAATCACTCTCAAAACAACACTTTAAATTAATTCTTGACTCAAATCACTAATTTATCATGAACCATGCATGTGACAACTCAAATTCATAATTAAGAGGGTGAATTTCCTACCTTAGGTCTTGAATTCCAAGTATGTTGGCTCAATTTTGCAAATCCTCTTCAATTCTTCTAATTCTCCAAGTTAATCTCTAGATGAAACAATTTTCTCCTACTCTCCCTCTCTCTCACGGTTTGGCCTAGAAAGTGGCTGAAGAATGGTGTATCAAAATGTATGAATTAAGCCTCAAAGATGCTATTGAAAGTGGCCCACTAATGGCAATCATTCACATGAACTTCTGGGCATATGCGTTTCACGCTAGAGCGTGACTATCTACGCTCGAACAGAAGTGCATGTACTCAGAGTGTACGCTCGAGCGTGAAGTCCTCCGCTCTAGCGTGGATCAAAAATCTGGAATTTCCAGATTGATCTACAAGCACAAAACTCAACATTTAAAGCTTCAAACTCGATTCTTTTGGGCTAATTTTCTGGAAAACACTTAGAAACCCATAATACAACATGTTTCAAAGATCATTTTATAAAATTAAGCCCAAAGGTTTGCCAATTGAACACTAATTTCAAAGAAACTTTCATGAACTATGTAAGAACATAACATACATGAGTTCTTATGAACTCCAATGCTCCAAAACATGGTCAAATGCAAGATTGAGCTCAAAATCATGGTGGATTCATGGACCACAACTAAAATGTGAACATGCATGTGAGGATTTCATGAAAACAACCTCAAAATTTTATGATATGGACATGCATGCGCGAAATCACTCTCAAAACAACACTTTAAATTAATTCTTGACTCAAATCACTAATTTATCATGAACCATGCATGTGACAACTCAAATTCATAATTAAGAAGGTGAATTTCCTACCTTAGGTCTTGAATTCCAAGTATGTTGGCTCAATTTTGCAAATCCTCTTCAATTCCTCTAATTCTCCAAGTTAATCTCTAGATGAAACAATTTTCTCCTACTCTCTCTCTCTCTCTCTCTCTCTCTCGGCCTAGAAAGTGGCTGAAGAATGGTGTATCAAAATGTATGAATTAAGCCTGAAAGATGCTATTGAAAGTGGCCCACTAATGGCAATCATGTAAATAACCCTAGTTAAAGTAATTTAACATTATTTATTCTAATTCAATCATTCCAAATCAAATTTTAATTAAACCTATCATAAAATCATGTAAATCCTAATTAGCATATAATACTAATCAATTTCTGGTTCGGTCGATAAGGCCTTCAATTTGCAATTCGAAGTCAAAACATGAACATATCATTAAATGACAAACGGATAGAAATGCAATTAAAGCACCACACTCATACAAACATATTAGAATTTCATTCTAATCAATTACTTATCATGCTCAATCACAGTTTAACACTAATCAAAGGTGAGGGTTGTCACACCTCCAGCACTCTCAGTGGGTGCTGATTGGCTGAATTTTTTTTTTTTCTTTCACCAATGACCAACCCCCACATGTGTGTGGGGGGTGAAATGGGGGTCTCAATCAGATTTCATCACATAATAAATACCACAGCCAATATGCAAAAATTACTATTTTATTATATTTCTTACTTCAATTTTTGTTTACTTTAATTTTAATTTTGTTCACTTAATAAATAAATTTTGCATTGCTCTCCCAATATGTCAATATCAACTACACTACAATCACAACTATTGTTGTTGTTATTTGTTGCAATTTATTATAAATTAAAAGCACCTCTCACATAATTTTTAAAAATTAATTTTTTTCAACTTATTAAAATTATTTTTGCTTATAAGAAACAAATAGAAGTTGTGTCAATAATCTATCACATACTCTCACAATACAAAAATCATAAACAACTTAGATAAATTTCGCCAAACAGACACACGGTAGGGGAGTAATACTCTATAGTGTTACTATATTTTTTATCAATGGGGAAATAATATTTTGTAACTTTTGCTTTGAATTTTGTAGCCATTGTTTTATAATTTTACAAATCAAAGTTTATCAAAAGATACATTACATAACAGATCTCAAGTATGTGTGTGGCCTCATTTCCATAGCAAGTTCGGAGCCCATTAGTGTGCTTTGTTGATAGAGCAATGTGCTGATGATATTGGGAGAAATAAATGGAAGTCCTTTACTGAGATGTGCAAAAGGGCAAAAAAAAAAGTACCACCACTTTTACTTTACACCAATCTACTTAGATCAATTCACATGGGCCTCACTCTTTTATTTTCTGCAAAAAAATAAAAAAACCTGTTAAGCATGGTGTGTTTACTTTGTATACCCCAATAAATTTACAATGCGAAAGTGCTTGATAGATAATTAACAATATAAAAGTCCAATAATAATACAATAATCACAACCTCAACCCACATAAAATAAATATTAAAAAAAATATCACAATAAAAAGGAAAGAATGAAATCAAGAAAAAACCCATTAGAAGAAATATAATTAATATGTATCGGTAATAAAAAAAATAAAACCTTACTAAAAAGTTTCTTTAGGACACAAAAAAACATTTCCCACTAATTTTAAAATATTTTTTATTTTTAAAATTTTTTATTATATTTTCAAAAGCACTTTTTACATAAATTATAATATTAAACAATACCCAATAACAATTATTATTATCATTTGCCTAATAAAAATCAACTTTTGTAACCTCTTAATTACGATTACTTGGGCTTGGTTAAATAGTTGTATTTACTTTTGTTGAAGAAAAAAAAAATAAAGTGAAATAATGAGACAATAAAAAGTTGAACAATGAAAAGGTTCACAACTGCAAAGGACAGCCAGTTAAAGAGCAGAGAGAGAAAGTCAAGAGAGAGAGTCACATCAGTTTGATGAAATCTTAATCAGCTCCTTCACCTTTTTCCCCAAACGAGTCCACACATAACGGCTCAGCAGTAAATATAGCCGTTATCCCCTTAGCTATACCCTGCCCTTTCCTCTCACTGACTTCAAAATCCACCCACCTTTCCTCTCATATAAAAACGACCCAAACTCCAAACCCAAACCCAAAAACAATCACTTCTCTCACTCCTTTTCCCCCAAAGCACACAGTACTTCACGGATATTCACCACAATGGTTAAATCAACAGCAACAGTAGCAGCAGCTTTCCCTCTTTTTCTCCTCCTCTTGTCCTCCATTTCAGGTACCCATTTCAGTACCTGAAAAAAGGTGCTTCTGTAATTACTGCATTTGCACTGTTGTTTTTTCATGTACTTTGATTGGTTAATTATCAATGTAATTTTCTTGTTCAACTATCATTGTCATGCTTTTTGATCTTTAGTTCTGAATTGGGTTTTCTGAAATTCACTTTTTCTAAACATCCAATTAGTGTAATTTGCTTTCAATCTAAAATAAAAAATTAGTGTAATTTGCTTTAAAAGGGTCTGGTTTTCTTACTTCTTAATTGGGCTCCCTTTCCTTCAATTGCTAACTTTCATAGTTTCCACGAGTTCGAGAAGGGCCCCCGGGCCCATAATAGGCCGAACAGCAATCTTCAATCCAACTCTTCCCTTTAAACTATACTTGAATAGCAATCCTGATTTTCTATCAGTTTGTTTAATCTTGAACTATAATTTTGTATGTTTTTTATGTTTAGATATCATTGATCAGTTTTTTTATATATGTATTTTTTCTCATTTCTTTTCCAACACAACTAATTGACCGCCTTACAATTTTTTGCAGTTGGAACTCTAAAATTGGTGAATGGACAGGTACTTTTTCAAATTCCTCAAATTAGACTCCCCTGCTCTAGCAAAAAGTATAAAGAATGTGATTAGATCTATATGATTTTGCCTAAATTTTTCAAATTGAATTGCAGAAAACTTGGTGTGTAGCGAAGCCATCTTCCAGCGACTCAACTCTTTTGGAGAACATCAATTATGCGTGCTCTCAAGTCGACTGCAGAATTCTGCGAAAAGGTTGCCCCTGCTTCTCCCCAGACAATCTGATCAACCATGCTTCCATAGTAATGAATCTCTACTATCAGTGTAAGGGAAGGAACAAATGGAACTGTGATTTCAAGAACTCTGCTCTCATCACCATGACTGATCCAAGTAAGTCACACACAGTAATTTTACAACTCACATTATTGTGCTATTATTTGCAGTTTGTAGTACTTTCTATGTACTAAAATAACTTCTCTTCTTTCTTTTTTTTTCTTTTTTTCCTTTTTTTTTTTTTCAGGTTATGGAAACTGTGTGTATGAGTAGTGATTTGTGAAAGATGTATGTGTGATTCCAAAGGCCTGTGGTGCATTTTTAGTTTTTTTTTCCTAATATATAGCTTGTAATTTTGGACCTCATGCCAATTTTTGTGGGTTATAAGTTTATTGCTGCAGCGCGACAGAGCAAAATTGCAATTTATCCAAATTCTTAGTTGTGTTTGGATAAATAATTTGAGTCGGAATTTGTGGAGACGAATGAAGAAGATGGGGAAAACTGACTGCAATACTAGCTAAATTTTGTACACTTTTTTTCCTTTCCTTTTATTTTTCTTTCATAATTCCCTCATCAAATCCAAGTATGTCCAAAAATTCTTCTCCTTTTTATATATATTTATAGCAATCAAACAGATAGAATGCCACTGAAGTATTATTTTTTGACAGATCAAATTTTTATGATTGAGCATATTGGTTAAATAAGTTGTGACATTCCTTTCCAAAGTACCAAAAAAAAAAAAAACAGGTCACATATAATTTTTTTTTTGGGTGCAAATATCTAAGATGTCCTACAAAATTATAATTAGGGCAAAAAGATGAGACTCTTTTGTCCGTATTTATTTAAGGATTTCAAATAAGCTAAAAAAATTTTTAATAAAATTTCACTTTTTTTGGCCAAATAGCTGAAAAAATTAAATAAATTATAATCTAAAACTATAACCAAACACCATTAATTAATTTTTTTTGGTCAAATAAATTAACTTACAAAGCAAGACCATAATCCAGACACAATCATCTGATGATGGATAATCCTATGTTTTAAAATAAAATGAAATAAAAGGTTGTCTAAGTATAGAGCTAGAGAGCAAAGCTTCTCTTTTTAGGAGATTTTCAGCGGTGATCTAGCAATATTCCAATGGCACTCCGATAATTCCCTTTACACTTCCAAAGTATATTTTACACTATAGATTTTCGACACCAACAATGATTTCATTCTCTCTCAAGCCTTCTCCCATATCATTGTGGGTGTATTTCCTTCTCATTTATGACATCTAGCTGTGCCTGAAATTCAATGGCGACAGGCTTTCCAAATCACGTCTTTGAAAAGATCGGTGATCTTCCTTGGATCATAGCTATTTTTTTTTTTTTTTTTGGTTAGAATGACCTTTTGGGGTCTTATTTGTATATGTTGTTAATATAAATATTTCTCATATTCTAAAATAAAAATAAAAAAGGTTATATTTTGTTTTGCTCTCTACGTGGTATGGCACCCTACATTGCAATTGTACTTTTGTGAATGATTAAGGTTTGGTTTCGAAATAGGTTATTTTAGTAATTTTTTAAATTCTTTTAGTTAAAATATAAGATGAAAAAAGTAATTTTTAATTTAAGATTGAAAAATTTACCCATAAATCCTATTTTGTGAAAAATTGAACCATTTAGTCCTAAGTTTTTTTATGCACCATTTAGTCCCCTTTTATTTGGTAATGTTGCTTAGTTAATTTTGGGTATTTTGTAGTTTACAATAATACCCTTTGTGGGATTCTTTTTTCCTAAATTGGGTGGGGAGGGGGGGGTTCGGTGTGTTGGTTGGGGGATTTGGTAATGTTAACGTGTGCAAGGGTTTTGTTTCACGTTCGGAGGGGAGTGGTGGATGTTCATTGGGTTGTTCCATTGGTTCAAAGTTTCAACTAATTTTTTCAGTCACCCTCATTGTACTGCAACAGGTGAGTAGTTTTCTAGTGTGTTTTTGCATGTGTATATGTCATTGCCCATGTGTATATGTCGTTTTCTGGTTGTCTCGTTGTATTTTTGATTGGTGTGTTTGTGTGGTTATTTTCTGTGTTGTTCAACTGATCACATGGCTTCATTGTGGGTAATGGTAACATCCACGTATGCACTGCTGTGTTGATTTGGTTAGTTTCAGTGCAATGTTGTTGATGTTATTTGGTTTTCAATTTTTTTATTTGGGTGCTTTCACTGCCAATGTTTGTTGTTTTTTGAATTTTTGAATTGTTTCAATGTGTATGGTATTTTTTAGGGGGGTGAAGTATGGGTGTGTTGTATATCTCATGGATGTTACAGGCTAATTTAGTACACTATTTTGCAAAATCAACAGCGAATCGTTGCTGTGTAATGTCAAATGTCATTTTTTTATTCATTCATTGTCGTGTATGCATTATCGGCCTAATGGTTCAATTATGGGTTACATGACAAGTATGGATGATGTGCTGTTGTTGTTGTGCACTTATGGGCAAACAAATGTTGTTTGGTTGCATCATGTGATGACATTCGCACAATTGGTCAATGATATTTGTGGGAAGCTCAACAACTTGGTACAGGATGCGGTGTATATGTTGTGGGATGTCCCCGGGTATAAGAAGTTTAAGGTTGACAGTGATGACGATATCTGAAACTTGTTGTGCCTTGCGAAGTCATTTGGGTTGAACCATTTCGATGTTTTTATTCAGATCCGGAAAGCTTCGGTGGGTGGTAATTATAGGGGTGCATATTGCAATGAAGATGAGAATTCGAATATTGAGATGGACGATTAGACGGATCTGTTACCAACATATTGCCCTAATAAATCAAAGACGTTCTTGTCTGCTCAATGGGCATTCGGGATTACCCATGTTGGACAATGTTTCGTCGGTGGTGCTAATGAATTTCGGGAAATATTATGCAAGTATGCCGTGGAACACGGGTTTCAATTCAAGTATGTGAAAAATGATTCAATTCGCATTACAGTAGTGTGTAAGTTTGCAGAGTCCACAACATGCACATGGTCGGTGCATGCGACGGTGTTGCCATCAAATGGGATTTTATGTGTTAAGAAGTTGGATAGTGTACACAATTATGGAGCTGTTGTACAAACACATAGAAACCCATGTACGGGGTCCGATTTGGTTTCAAGTGTTGTCGCAGATCAAGTGCATGATCAGCCATTGACGCGTCCTATGGACATTGTGTTTGATTTGAAAAATGACTATAGGTTAGATATTAGTTACGGGGTTACATGGTTAGGGGTTGAGAAAGCGATGAGTGAAGTCTATGAAGATCACGCTATGTCGTTCGACCAACTGAGGTGGTATAGTGATTCCGTTTTGGAAAAGAACCCAAACAGTTATATTAACCTTGAATTTCACCAACAAACTAGGAGGTTCGTTCGGTATTTTATATCATTCTGTGCATGTATAGATGGGTTCAATCATTGTCGGCCGTTACTTTTTTTTGGATGGGACGTTTTGGAAAGGCAGATTCAAGGGGAATTTGTTAGCTGTTACTGCAAAGGACGGCAATAAAGGTGACGTATCAAAATTTTTTCCTTATTTTGTAATCGAAAAATAATTTAACATTTCCGTTCCGATTCTATTTTATGAATCCTTTATACATATATGTACTGCACGTAGGATTTCAAATGCGCTAACATTTTGCATTCCCATGATGTGTACTCCAAATATGGTTGGTCCACTATTTTTTACAAGGTTGTTTCCGGTGGCCTTCGTAATTGTTGACTCTGAAAATCAACAAAATTGGGAGTGGTTTTTACAGAATCTTAAAGAAGTCGTGGGTGACAGGCGTACGTTAACGTTCGTATCTGATCGTCACGTAGGTCTTTTGCAATCTATGCCAATTATTTTCCCTTCGGCACATTATGCATTTTGCTTGCTACATCTTCAAATGAATTTGAGAGACCGAATGAAATATGTTAACGTATCGCACAAAGTTAGGTTGATGCGCAAGCTTCGAGAATGTGCTTATGCGCCTACTATACCATGTTTTAATCAGAAAATAGAGGTGTTAAAGGAGTCTAGCCCAGCTGTGATTGAAACTTTTTGAAAGACTTGCATCCATCCCACTGGGCTAACGTGTACTTCATGTAAGTTTGATTGTACCTGATCCGCGTAGTAGTTTAATGGGTTCATTTTTTTCGATTCATTTTATACATTAAAATGCTAGCAGTTGGATTTTTTTTTGGAATTTGGGGTGAATTTTCCTATACCTTTTAGGGGGCAACGTTACGGTGAGATGTGGTTGAGAGCAGCTGAATCGTTTAACAACTGGATACGGGAGGCCCGTCATCTTCCAATTACTAGGTTGGTCGATATGGTTAGGGGTCAAATAATGGAACAAATGGCGAAGCGTAGAGTCAAGTCAAGGAAATGGACCGGCGTATTATACCCGAAAATAGAGAAAAAATTGGTCACGGCGTATAATGACAGTAGGGCTTGGAGTGTTAGCCAAGCTAATGACAATGTTTACGAGGTGCACTCTCAACCATCTATTTTGGTTGTTGTGACAAGGCGATCATATTCACGTTTCCAGTGGCAGCTGAATGGGTTCCCGTGTTTCCATGCTGTTATCACTTTTTGTAATAGTGGACAGAATATATACGATTCTATTGAAAGGTACTATCATATTGACGAATTCCAACCTTCATATAGCAGAACAATATATCCAATTCCAACTATTGAGAAGTTGGCCTTTTTGCCCAATGATTTTATGATTGCACCGCTAAAGGTGAAGCGTCCGCTTGGCAAGCCCAAACGTAAGCGAATTCTATCGAAGGGTGAGGTTGTGCAACGGATTCGTTGTGGTCAATGTGGAAAAATTGGCAACCACAATAGGAAGACATGTAAGGAACCGATTTAGTCATGTTATAACATGTTTATTTTCTGTTCAGATTGTGGGTTCGTTCCCAATTCATTGCAACTTCATACAATTTTTCTTTCACAATATTTTTTACCATCGATTTAAACGCAGACATCATAATGCTTTTATGACGTGATAAATAAATATGATGTGGAATGTGAGTTTGTTTTCACATTTTATCATATTGTCTCAAATGCATGGTGCCCTACCACCTCTCATTATATTTAACGGTTGCATTAACCCTTTCACAAAAACATTGCTCAGTTTCACAAATACAAGTGCTCGTAATTTTGTCACCCCACACTGATTGAAGTAACATAACCCACATTAGCCACACCATTTTTGTTGCTTACTAATAGTTTGGATGTGTGATGTGTGTGTGATGTTACACGCAATTTTAATGCATTAATATCAAGTACAAATTTTTTTGGTTGTTTGTGGTGCATTTGAGATCACATGGTATGTACATGTATTATACAGTGTAATACTCCCACAACCGATAACACCATCATCAAAGTAACAATTTCAATGTTTTTGAAATAAATTTTGCCAACACAAATTTCTACACATTTGAAAACACAAACCTGACAATTTCAGATTAACATCCTACATTATAATTTCAGAGTTCACCACCATCCCCTTTCTAACCACAATGCCCACAATGCGAAACTCATGAACACAATAATACGTACGCTTGAATGATCATACATTACGTTATGCACATATACAATTAAGAAACACAATATGAACGATGCTACTTCCAACAACGACCCTGTTCACGTCGTCCACTTCAAACACTCAAATAGATTCAACTATATATTGAAACCTAACCACTCTACGAATGCATTAATTACTACACAATCAACAAACTGTTTCCGTTACACTCAATGTATAATTTTTCCCCAAAACAACTACACACATTAAACCAACGCCAATGACACTACTGATTGTTTACCATATCAAACCCATGCACATTAAAATATGTCAAACCCCAAATTAACATCATTCACAAACACACTATAACCAAAAACGCACAAAATTCACACCATACACTAACATGCCAAAAATCAAGCATTAGGTTTTTGCTCCCTGTTTTTATAATGTTGTTGTACTTAAAAAATTTTTGTTCTCCAATAATGGTCACATAGCTAGTGCACCTTCAAAAAATCACTACCATCAAAACGAAACATTACCATGTTCAACACATAAAACAAAAACAAAAACAAAAAAAATCAGGTGATATATGCTTTCAACCAAATCAGTTAGGGCAAAGGCCGATTTCGGAGCCCTCTCTGTGGATCATTAATGAATGCCTTAACCATTTCTGCTCTAAACGCCCTAGCTGGCATGCCATCTATTAAACCTTCCACCTCT
This sequence comes from Camellia sinensis, assembly GCF_004153795.1. Lineage (NCBI taxonomy): Eukaryota > Viridiplantae > Streptophyta > Magnoliopsida > Ericales > Theaceae > Camellia > Camellia sinensis. The sequence goes on along the minus strand of NW_021026252.1, from coordinate 2,129,352 downwards.
ACGTTATTTGTGTATTGCTACATAATGAAGCATACCATAACAGCGCAATCCGATCTGGTAGTTCGTAACACGCAAACACGTTAATCAGCATTACCAAAGGAAATATATTACGAAACAGATAATGGAACAAATTTAAACCGGGGTTTATATTTTCACATACGATTCTAGGTGTTGTTGAGGGCAATCACCCATAGCCTCCAAGGGTCCGTCGATATTTTTTGATGTCACACCCACAAACGGTTGCACAGTTTTTGCCACATGCTTTGTGTAATCCACGACCCACTGTTTCTGTGTTATGTAACATGACCCAATTGGCCACATTAAACACACACTGTTACCATATATGTAACGCACGCACATCCCACACAAACATGTAATTCACATATAATTGTACTTACCACTTTCATCGCCTCAGCAAAATGATCATCCCTACTGCCTCTACGCGATTTGATTGAATTGTAGTGCGTCCATGTCCTTGAGTCTGAATTGTACACCATGGTCATCCAATGATTCACATGGTATATAGGGTAGTGGACATATCTGAACCCAACTGTAACTATCACATGTACGTTAAGGTAACGGTTCTTACACGTTACGCTTGGATTCCTCATCATATTCTACAAACATTGACAAACCAATCAAAACCCATACCTTTACTACCCCATTATCAAAAACAAAAAAAAATTAAACAAGTTAAAGAGCAATGTAACGCTACTCATAATCACATGTACGTACCGAACACACACTACTATGGAAGTAAAATTTGCTAAAATTAACAGAATTAAAAGCTGATAGGTTTTGTGCACATTTTAGAATTTCAGCATATGCGTCAATAACCTAACAACACAAATTACACACATTACCAACTATATTAGTCATACACAATGATGCGCATAAGCATCAATTTTACATAACCCATAACCATGATGTAAGTGGTGATGTTGTGATATCGACACTATCACATCAGACTTACATTCCCGGCAGTCGCACCCCCTTGTACAAGTGCCTGAATGTCTTTGAAATTAACAAGCACACCATGATCTGCTGTACTCCGTATCACAGCTCTACACCAAATTACAATCACATAAGTATAATTGAAATGTAATAAACAATTTCATATAAACCACAACAACAAAACTGTCAAACGTGTACGTTACCCGTCCCCTTCAAAGGTGTACATCACCTCTAACAGTTTCTGCTCATCTTTAGCCAACCACGTATTATCCAATAAAAACATACATTACCCACTCAACCACATGTTATCCAATAAAAACATACAAATCATCCTACCGTGTCATATCTGAAATTGTCTTTTACGAGTCAAGTTAACCCTTTTCGTTTTTGTTGTCAAAGTTGCAATGTTCCATCTGCGGAACTGTGGCAGCACATTGTGTCGTTCTAGTTCAATGAGGTTGGTGTGTTCACATAAAAAAAACTATAGTACATTGTAAACACATTCATGAACACTACGTACTAACAAACTAATACAAACATGTCATCAACTGAAAAATTCATACTACTTCAAACATGTTACATTAATTTACGAGTAAAACAACAACACATCCGGTTACCCTTTCCAGCCGTTCATGAAACTCGTTCAGTGACGTAATTAACGCGATGTGTATTGCAGCCGTCCAATCATACAACTATATCGTACTTAGTTTGTCAATAACTCAGACAAACGCCCACCCAATTGACTCTCATGGTAAAAACAGTTTCGCACATATATACAACGACAGTAGCTTCGCGACGACTTCTTCGTCATTACGACTATTGCCCTGTACTGCATCATCTAATAGTTCCTTAATTTTTTTGCATGATATCCTCCCTACAATGTTGCAGCGACACTGAATAAAATCAGACGGTGGCCTCGACCTATGCGCCAAATCAAGCTAATCCACGTCGCATTGAATGCCAAAAACCAATCGGATATCACTTCGACGCAGTGGTATGCCTTTTCCCCCGATGTAGAATTTTTCATCCTCAGGATTGTATGTCTGCATTATGTGAAATACTGTCTCATTGCATTTTTTATCTGTATTTGGTGTTAGGTTGTGTTTGTGGATGGAATTAATTATTGGCCAGAACGGTGTTCTTCGCAGGTGTCGTTCATGGGATTCTCTCAAATTGATTTCCATCACGGTTTTGATAACCCCGTTAATATTAGAACTATACATCAAACACGTAGTGTCAACTACCAGTTTCTTCATTATATGGACAATTTGCTTTTTTCCCTTGAATGGTAACTTTCCTTGTCTTTTGACAACCATCTGCTCCGACGTGAAATCAAAATCCCCCATGTCATGTGCCATGCCACGACACTTCTTGCGTGGCGACTGCCTTAGAGTCACCCCTGCAAAAATAACCAACACCACTGAGAACACAAACAGAACAGTGTTGCACAACAACTGTATGCATTTTTCAATGTCACATTTCCATAACCAGCAACAACAGCAACATAGTCAAATTAATATTGTCCCCTAACACCTTACCCATATGTCCAAATCACATGAATCTTGAATGTGTATTCGACTAATGCACGTTTAAAATACCCAACAACTATTTTTCCCATTTCAAACCATTATGTGCCCTGCACAAAACCTCAACGATACGTATTGCATATCAACAATTCAGCCCCACGAACACTACCAAAAACACTAAACAACCAACTTATTCTAATAAAAGCAACATTAACAACAAAAACAACACAGTCAAATAAACACTGTCACCCAACACCATACACAAATGTTCAAATCATAAGCATCCTCAATACGTAGTCGACTAATGAACGTTTGAAATACCCACCAACTATTTTCCCATTCAAAACCATTATCTGCTATAGGCATATAATTAACGATACTTATTAAACATCAACGATGCAACCGCACAAACGCAATCAAACAAATCAACCAACAATGTTATCCAAATAAAAAAGCCCTAACACGGCTTTCAAAACATTATCAAAAAAACAAATTTACATATGATAATCATTCTCCATATCGTACCCAATATCGTCATAAAACCAAACTTAACATTTCACAAACACACGCACACTATCACTTTCAAACAAAAACAACAAATCCAAACACTAATCAGTTGCCCACTCAGACACAGTAACATTATTCCCATTATACGAAAACACTCTTCTTTTCAACATTTAGAACAATAACAACAACATTACATCCACACACTATTATAATCATTATCAAACAAAACAACTTTACAAATCAAAAATTGACAATAACACATTTCATACCTCCATTCCTTACTGTCATTTTTAGACGTCCCCCCACGTAACACCGACTTCTAATTCGCAATAAATCTTATTGTAATCGCAGTCCGACGTCAACGTTTACGAGGCCTTTTCGCTTTAACCACAATGTCTTCACAATGAACGTCACTACGACAACATTGACGAACATTCAAATTAGGGTTCCCATAATGTATGGTTACCTTGCCCCAAATATATCCGCCATTTCCACTTTCAGATGTAGGTTTCCTTTTCAAAACCCCAAATCTTTCATTCAATTCAACCTCACCACCGCCCAAGAAGGAGCTAGTAATGCAAAACCATAGGGAACTGATGTCATATTTCCATAATTTGACAGAGTGTTAAATGACGAAGCTTGCGCATTAATGTTACCACTCACGAATGCAATGTATATGCCCTCAATGGTTAATTTCCTTATAATAGGACCTTTCGGTCTACTAGAAAACTTTTAGGACTAAATAATGTATAAGTTCATAATTTGGGATTTATTAATGCATCACTCTTTAAGATTCTTGATATTAAGGTTTTATAAAATAAATGATATGTAATATTTTCATAGTAGTTGGAGTCCCTCAACATTTTCATAGAGAAATTTCAGCACAGAGAAATTTCACAAAGTAATGAGTTGAAATTTCTCTAATAATAATATTATTGAGGGACCTTAACTAATAATAAAAAATATATTGGATGTTTTACTAATTTTTTCATAAAAGAAATTAGTATGTTTAGGATGATTTTTTTAACTTTTTACAAAAAAAAATGTACAAAAAGTAAGAAAGATATGGAATTTTTAACTTTTTGGGCTCCGTTTGGGACGAAAAAAGTTGGGTTTTTTTGGCTAAAATAGTCACAAAAAATAAAATAGATTTGTTAGTCAAATAAGACAAAATATCACATTCAACCCATAATAATTACATTATTTCTCTCACAAAAAGTCAAAAAAAAGCCAAAAGCCCTTCTCAAACTAGACCTTTGAACCCTAGATTAAAATAACTTTAAAAAAAAAAAGTCAACCCACTTTCCAAACAAACCCTTAGTATAGTTTTAAATATCACTACAAAAAAATTGACTTTTTGCGACGGTAAATACCGTCACTAATACTCCTAATGCCGTCACAAAAACTTTTTGCGACGGTAAGAGGGGGTCGCAAATGGAGGGGTTGCAAAAGAGTTTTTGCGACGGCACGCTGTCGCTAATGTTTTTGTGACGGCATTTTTGCCTTTTGCGACGGCACTGTACAGCCGCTAATAATGTTTGAAATTTCTTGACTTTTTTGCGACGGCACTATTTTACTGTCGCTAAAAATGTTATTTGAGACGGTAAAAAATACCGTCACTAATAGTCTTTTTTTGCAACGGTGTGGTGCCGTCGCAAAAAGTATTAAAAATATGAAATTTTTTATTTTTTTGCGACAGTGTAATGTCGTCGCAAATAGTATTAAAAAAATAATAAAATTTCTATTTTTTGCAACAGTTTAGTATCGTTGCAAAAAGTAAAACCTGTAACAAAATCAATAAAAATAATAAAATTTTCTATTTTTTGCGACAGTATAGTACCGTCACAAAAAAAGAAAAAAAAAATCCTCCGATAAAATTATTAAAAATGTGAAATTTGTTAGCCAATTACTAACTACTAGGTACTTGCCAAGTATCAAAACTAACAGGGTAAAATGTGAAATTTGTTAGCATAAATGGAAATATCTTGAATGAGAAAAAAATAACAAAGATAAAACCTAAATTGTCTTCCATCTATTGAAAACAAAACTGAGCAACAATAATTTCAAGTCATAAATTAAAATTTCATGTGTCCCAAACTTTCAAAACATAAAAAAAGACCATAGTAGTATGGGGGGAGGAAGTTACATGGGAACAACACACGAAGAAACACCTGAAATTTACATTTAAGGCATTAAAAACTTTTTTTGGTTTTTTGATACAGAGAACTCCATTATTCTTCTAGTCAAACAAGGACAGTAGAGATTGATGGAAGAGGGCATGACGTAATAATCTCACTCGGCACCTACTACACCATAACCTCCTCTCGAATCACCTCCTCCACCATAACCTCCTCTCGAATCACCTCATCCACCATAACCTCCTCTCGATTCACGTCAACACCCACCCCTACCACGGGTGCCGGGACTGTAGTACCTATCTCCAGCGGGCTTTAAGAATTCGTTAATGCTGATAGACTGCAACAAGTGAATCAAGAATCAGTTAACCCAAAATTTGAAAACACCACGCATTTTACGTCCACCAAAAGGATAAGTATCTGAGCAATACATGAGTATTGACGACAAATTTCAGGGTAAGGAAAGCAATATGCATGAAATCGTAAAATCATTGACTATATCCTATATAAAATGTGTTGAAATAGGTGAAAAGTGTAAATAAACGTGTATAGGAATATGTGAAATGTGTATATGATTTTTATTATTTGTTGACATTATTTGGTCCTTAACAAACATCCATCGGATATCGTTAGTGGGACCATTATTTAATTATCTTCCAACAATTCAGGAATTTGGACTGCATTTAGGCAAACTTTGAAAACCCCAAGAAAAGGGCAACAGCAGTTCACTAAATATCTTGCAATGGATGAAAGAAATCTTTTCGCAAGCCATGTCCAGATAACTCGATCAGCCATGTAATAATTGGCCAAGTACTGTCTAGTTAAGACTCTCAATGTGAGCCCTTGAACTATATACACCAATATATAAAACATCTTTGTTATGTGGAGCAGATACACCAGACGTTTTGAGTCTACCAGTTCACAGTGATCCAAAATCCAAATCAACAACGCAAACTAAAAGAAAGACAAAACAATGTGCAGATCAACAGAAAAGAAACAAAAAAAAAAAAAAAAAAAAAAGTGTCAATAGTAAGTAGGAGTGCAGGGCTCGTAAATTTGACCACGAGGTTTAACTATGTCTTTGAAAAGTTCAGGCAAACCATTGTACCTTTTTGGATTTCTCTTCATTTTCAGCCAATTCTTTTCGCTTATCCTTGTCAGAACCCTATATAAAACATCATATGTAACTCATAATTAATATAGTTGTGAGTTTATGAAAAGAAAAATTCAAGTAGTGTCAACGGATTTCACCAATTTAACAAAGATGTCGTTATTGTCCTTCTTGCTTGAGAGTTGTTGCATGGATGCTAGTTCTTTGTCAACAGCCACCTTCCTTTCCTCAGTTTTAAGGGCCAGCAGTGCCTTCCTCTTCTCTTCCAGCACCTTCTCATACGCTTCAAGTGTCATCTCATGTATTGTTTTCAGGACAATTACCATAAGAATATTTAGAGATGCATAAAAAATACCATTATCATGCTTAATTACACAGATGAACTGCGTCCTGACTTTTGAATTCCTCAAAGTTTTTTGTTATCATAATAGAGTAATCATTATCAATCAATCCTTCAAATTCCTACACAGACATTTAGGATAGCACTATTGAAAAGGTTCTGCTACAGCCAAGATGATAAGAAACTTAAAAAAATAAAATTTTGATTGATATATTTTAGGAAATGATATTCACACTCCACCTCATGAGAGTAAAGACGATGAAAAATTGGAGGCAAAGACCAAAAGAGTGTGATGTGAGTTAATATCATTTTCCTAAGTATTATTATCATGAGTATCTCAAAAAAAATTGCTTTTTTCTTCATTTTAGTAGTGCTTTTAGAGGCTTAAGTGACAGAATTTTGGTTGCAAGATTATTGTGTTTGTTTTAGTGGGCAATTGTGTTCCTAGCATTTTATGAAGCCCACATAGCCACTCATTGGCGTAAAACGAAATTAGTTTCAAATTAAGTTGAGTATTACAGGAGTAATGCTCGCTCCCCATCCTTTCCTCTTCTCCAATTTTTTTGCTACTCCATTCTCTTCTATGATTTACTTCTCTACTCATCTTCTCTATTCTATTCTTTCCATCTCTGTTTCTCCTCTTTCCTTTTTGTATCATTTTCATCAAAACATAACAAGCATTAATCAGCATGAGTATATAATATTGTGCCCATCTTTTATTTGAAGAAATACTCAAGAAGTCCAAGTTGCAAGAGTTTATAAGGTTTAAACATGAAGAAGTTGAAGAGCACGATCATGTTATTATACTAGAAAACATGCTATCAATTAGTTAAAAATAAAATAAAATTCTACCAAAAGGGGAAGGAAAAACCAAAGAAGTCAAAACAAAAAAGACCCATATATGGACAATTCTGAAGAAAATAAATTCCAAAATGCTGAATGCAATATATTTTGCATTGTATTTGCTTAGAAAACCAAGCTGTTGGCAGACCAAAAGTGATCTGAAAAGGCATTTTCTTATCAACACGTAACCTCAGTCTAACCTGCCATCAACTTGCTTAATGTCCATTTTTCTTTGTTGAAACTTCAGAACTTAACCATAAGAAGGTGAATTTTGGGATTATCAATATATCAACCATGAGAAGGTGAATTTTGGGATTATCAATATATCTAAAATATAAAAATAAAAGATATTCACCTTCTCCTCGGGTTCTTTTTCTTCAGCAGCCTCATTTGCAGGATTCTCCTTGTTAACATCTGTTGCTTCTTCCTCTCCAGCCAGCTTCTCAGAAGCCACACTTTTTTCACCTTCATTCACAACTTCCTCAGTCACTCTGAATAAAGTATACATGGTCAGAAGAAATGTTAATTTAGACACCCTTAAAGCATTTTCAAAAATACAAAATGCCCCTAATATCAAAAATACAAAATGCCCCTAACATCAAAAAAATCATTCATACTTGTATTTGGTACTGCCCAAATTCAGAAAGAAACCAATAATAAGAAAAGAATCCAAACTGATAGGTTGATTAACAAGAAACCCAAGAAAGAAATAAATTAATCATAGAATAGAAAATTATACATGAAGGTTTTGAGATTAGAATGGACCTCGAGAAGGAAAGTACTAAGACATCGGAGAGTAGATTCTCTTAGGGCTTGGTCTTAAAGTTCGATGATGACTTGAGGAATTGCCATAGCTCTCTTCGATATCCAGCGCACTTTGTGCTTTTTTCGTCCACTTTTTTGAACTTTAGCAATTGAAAAATTTGTGATAATCAAAGAACACGTCACGGTAATGAATCAATAAGAATTGAGAGAGAGAGAGAGAGAGAGAGAGAGAGAGACCTTGATCGATCTTGGAGTTGTAAAGGAGGTGGAGAGTTCGTTTTTCCCATGGCTCGTCTTGAAGGCCGTTGTGAACGTCTTCGCTCAACTCATCCGATTCACTATCACTGACTAATTCCGATTTCCTACTTCTACACCTAGAACTCCTGCTCTTCCTCTTTCTTCTCGACCGTGAATCATCCGAATCAGCATCTGAAACAAATTAAGACAGGAGAAGAGAGAGAGAGAGAGAGAGAGAGAGAGAGAGAGAGAGAGACGTAAGAAGAGATTAGGGATTTTGAGATTGGGGATTTTGGTTCAAGAGATTGGAGATTTTGGGTTTGGGTTTGGGTAGGGGGAAACCCGAGCGGGAATGGAGTAGGGGAGAAGAAATTAAGGATTTTTGAGATTGGGGAATTTGGGTTTGGGTGTGGGGAACCCGAGCAGGAATGGAAAAGGAAGGGGGGAGAATGGAAAATTTTTTTGAATTTTTTTTTTTCTAATTTTCATTACAAATGAATATTTAAATAATAAAACGATTTTTTTTTTTGCAATTATTTTTTATTAAAATAATTTGTTTATAGTTAATGAATTTTTATTTTTATTTTTCATTTAGTAAGGTTGAAAATTTATTTGTTTCATATTTATTTTAAAGAATACAAAATTATTATTATTTTTTTATTGGTAAAAGTAGGGATAATATTTTCCATTAAAACAAAGTTAATTTTTTGGGCTAATGAAAAAATATTTTTTTGCGACCCTTTTTTTTTTTTTGTTAAGTGATGGTAAAAAGAGATAAGTGGTGTAGTTGTGGGTAGCGGTAGAGGAGATAGAATAGCGATGGCTAGAAGAGAGGTAATGGTAGTAGTAGTAGGGATGGCAATCTGAAACCGGCCTGATGGGACCCGACCCCCGATCTCGAATATAACGGTTATTCCCGAAAAATACCCCCGATGGGCCGGGGATGTGATAAAAAATAAATCCCCGAATGATTTTCGGGCCGGGAACAGGGATACATATTTCAGTCCCGGCCCGGCCCCGGCCCCGGCCCCGAGCCCCACCCCGTTTTGTCCCCCGGATGATATATGTATTATATAATACTTTTTTATTCTTATCTCTATCTTTATTCATTTGATATATTACTTTTTATTCTCATCTTTATTTATTTATCTACTCTCTCTCTCTTTTATTTCATTTGTTTTTCATTTCACATCTAATCTCCCTCTCTCTCTTCCCTCCCATCTCTTTCTCCCTCGCACTCACTCACTCACTCACTCACCGTCTCTGATCTCTCTGTCGTGCTCACCGTCTCTCATCTCTCTCTCCCTCTCACTCACCCACCGTATCTCATCTCTCTCTCTCCCTCTCACTCAAAGTTCCTCTGTTACAACTTACAAGCCATTGAAGAAGCATCTGAAGCAAGCCATTGAAGAAGCATCTGAAGCAAGCAGATCTGAAGCAAGCCTCTGTTACAACTTACAATCCTTTCATCCATATATATATATATATATATATTATGATTATTTTAACAGATCTATGATTTTTTTTTGAAATCTATGTTTTTGAAATCCTTTCAACAAATCTATGGTCCATCCTGAGATTTTTTTTATGCCTACACTAACCAATTGGACCGATCAATTTTATGCCTACACTAACCAACTGGATTTTTTTTTGAAATCCTTTCAACAAATCTATGTTTTTTTTTATAGATATAGATCTTTATATATATGGATTCAGATCTATTTTTTTTTTTTAAACATATCTAAATGTTTTTTTCTGGATCTTTATATATAAATAAATGTTTAGTAGATCTATAATTTTTTTTTGGATCTGTGTGTTGAATTTGTTGAATAGTGTGTTTTGGATTTGTGTGTCGGATTTAGATCATCATGATCTATGTTGATGTTGATTTCATTTTTATTTTTTATTTATTTTTTTTTTTGGCCGGGGAAATATCGGGGTCGGGGAAACCCGATCCCCATTAGGGGACGGGGATGGGGACGGTAATAACTTCTCTGTTGGGGATCGGGGACGGGGAGTGTGATCCCCGGCCTCGCCCCGCCCCATTGCCATTCCTAAGTAGTAGAGAGAGAGAAGAGCGAGAGATAGACAAACCGACACAGAGAGAGAAAGAGAGAGAGAAGAGTGATAAGTGAGAGAGAGACAAAGAGAGAAAGAGATATATATATATAGAGAGAGAGAGAGACAGGGAGACAGAGAGAGAAAGAGATAGAGAGAGAGAGACATATAGAAAAATAGAGAGAAATAAGAGATGAGCGAGAGATAGACAAAGAGAAAGAGAAATAGAGCGAAAAGAGATGATTGAAAGAAAGACATAGAAAAAGAGAGAGACGAAGAGAGAAGAAAGATGAGCGAGAGAGACAGAGAGAGAGAGATAAAGAGAAGATAAATGAGCGAGAGAGAAGAGAGATAGAGAGATGAGAGAGATAGAGATAAGAGAGATGAGCGAGAGAGAAAGAGAGAAAGAGAGAAAGAGAAAGAGACAGAGACAAAGACTGATAGACAGAGAAGAGTGATAAGTGAGAGAGAGAATAGAGGTAATATTTTGTGGTAGAGGAGAGGAAGCGGCAGTAGTGGTGAAGATGGTGGATAAGAGACGATGGTGGTGGTGGTGGTGGTGATGGCGAAGGAGATTAGTGATGAAGTTGTGGTAGTGGTAGAGTAGATGGAGTGGCAGGGGTGAAAGAGAGGTAATGATTGTAGTAGTAGTGACAATAGTGGTAGTGGTGGTAGTGGAGTGGTGGCGATGGTAGTAGTAATGGTAGTTGTAAAGGTGAAATGGCGACCGTGGTAGTAGTGGTGGTAGTGAAATGGCGTTTGCAGTAGTGGTGAATGTGGTAGAGGAGATGAGTGGTGAGAGAAAGAGATGAGTAAGAGACACAAAGAGAGAGAAAGAGAGAGAAAAAAAAAGAGATAGAGAGAAGAGAGATAGACGAGAGACACAGAGAAAAAGAGAGAGACAAACAGACAGACAGACAGACAGAAAAGAGTGATGAGTGAGAGAGAAAAAGAGAAGAGAGACAAAGACACAAAGAGAAGGAGAGAGACGGACAGACAGAGAAGAGTGATGAGTGAGAGAGAGAGACAGACAGACAGACAGAGAAGAGAGACAAAGACACATAGAGAAAGGGAGAGACAAACAGACAGAGAATAGTGATGAGTAAGAGAGGGAAAGAAAAGAGAGATAGAGATAGAGAGATAGAAAGATGAAAAAATTGGTGAAAAGAGAAATGTTCAAAAGAGTAAGGCGACGTCGTTTATAGTGGATCGATAAATCGAGAAGGAGCTCGATAAATAGAGAAGATGGGAGTAAGAGAGTGAGCAATGAGAACATAGTGATGGAGAAATAGACAAATAGACAAGTAGACGAGAGAGAGAGAGAAGAGTGATGAGTGAGAGAGAGACAGGGAGAAAGAGAGAGATAGACAGAAAAAGAGATAGAGAGAGATAGATGGAGAAATAGAAAAAGAGAGAGAAACAAGAGATGAACGAGAGATAGACAAAAAGAGAGACATATAGAACGAAAAGAGATGAGCGAGAGAGAGACACAGAAAAAGATAAAGACAGAGAGAGAAGAGAAATGAGCGCGAGAGATAATGAGAGATAGAAAGATAAGAGAGAGAGAAAAGAAATGAGAGAGATAGAGAGAAGAGAGACGGGCGAGAGAGACAGAGAGAGAAAACAGATGTGAGAGATAGAAAGAAGAGAGATAGGCGAGAGACACAGAGAGAAAATGAGAGAGAGAAACAGACAGACAAAGAAAGAAGAGTGATGAGTGAAAGAGATAAAGAGAAGAGAGAGAGATAGCGACAGAGAGACAGGAAGATGAAAAAATGAATGAAAAGAGAAATGTTATATCAAAAGAGTAAGACGACATTGTTTTTTTTAATTTTTTTGCGACAGAAAAAAGTACTAGAATTTATTCAAACCATTTTGTGACTATATATATATGAAGTTGTCTCAAAACCACAAATCACTATACTAGGTTAGAGTTTTCCAAAACTCTTTTGAGAAAATTATACTTTCTTATTTTCCGTGTTATATTGTTTTTATTGAATTTTTTTAATATTTTAAGTATTTTTTTTTAATTTTTAAGCACACCTAACATAAAAACACCTAAAAATTAAAAAAATTATAAAAACAATCTTTTAAAAATTCACTAAATACCAAAACTACAATAATTCAATACATTTTTTTTTTGTATTTTTATATATTTATTAATTTTTAAAATAAAAATTGCGAAGCATAAAATGTGTTCAATTGTTTAGACTTAGATTAGACTTAAAAAGTTTGGGTTTTTTTTTTCCATTTCACTATTTTAAGCTTTTGTTTGTTTGTTTGATTGATTTTTTTTTTTATTTAAAAATTTAAAAATATTCACTAAAAAAAAAAACACGAAAGTCATTTTTTGCGACGGCAAAAAATGCCGTCTCAAAAAAGTAGAGTATTTGCGACGGCACCATTTGTCGTCTCAAAAAAGTAGAGCATTTGCGACGGCACAATTTGTCGTCTCAAAAAATGAAAGCATTTGCGACAGTATTTTTGAGACGGCATTTTCTGCCATCGCAAAAAGTGACTTTTTGAGACGGCATGTGTGCCGTCGCAAATAGTTCCGTCTCATAAACCCACTTTTCTTGTAGTGTATTTTAATTTTTGAGTGACTTTTTAAATAAAAAATTATTATTCTATTCAAATAAATGATAATTGTTATTACATTATGGGACGGACTTATCACCATACGATCATTGATCGTCATCCCACCAATTGAATTTTTTTTTTTTTACATTGATTGCAGTTATTAGAGCTCAATTTTTGTTTATTTATTTTTATCAAAGTAGTTTTTAGTTTTTTTTTTTTTTGGATAGTTTTTAGTTGTTGTTGTTGTTGTTGTTGCTTTTTTTTTTTTTGGCTTGTAGTACACTGTAAGTTTTACGCTTTAGCATACTTGCATGAGTGTCAAAGCCCAGGAAAAGGTGCTAAACTCAAGATAAACTTAAGGGAAACAAACCTGAAGTGGTGAAAATGGAGAAAAAAGCTCCAAAAACAAATTTTAATCGGTTCAAAACGAAGTAAACCAAAATCTTTTAGTGAATCAACTTCGCGATTGGCGTTGGAAAACATGTAAAAAGTACAGATCTAAGAGGTAAAAGTGTTTAGGGGAGAAGAATGGGTGATTTCAGCACTGTGTCTGTGAGGAAAAGTGTTTTGGGGTTGTGTTTTTAAAGTTCTCCATGCAAAAAGACTAAACTGTCCTGAATCTGCCACAACTGGCCAACCGGCTAGTTTTTGTGGCCGACCGACCACTTAGGTGGCCGACAGGCCACCAAGGGTGGCTGGCAAGTGCCCAGTGTTCTCCCTGTGTGTTTTCAGGCTGTTTTGAGTTCTTGGCTCTCGAGAAAGTGCAAGAAAAGTCCACTTTTCAGCTCCAAGTGTCTCTACAAAAGTTCAACTCATGCCTTCGATGCGTGACTCATTGTCAGCTGGCATGAACGAGGTGTATCCTTTTGAAATACATTGTAACTCCTCTGAGAGGTAAATCAGAGGTTGTAACTGAATCGGTCTTTTTCAGACGTGCATTTCTTTATTCGGTATTTTGCATTGAATATGCTATTGATGTTGCATTGCATGTGCATCGTTATCATTGTGCACAAAATACGTATGATGCATTGCATTGCATTACATATGTTCTCATGTTTGCATAGAATATGCATGCCATGTTGTATTGCATTGCGCATGCCCTTACATTCACATAGAAATGTCCGTACCTGTTGCATTGAACATGCATTCGATGTTGCATAGAACATGTTCCATTTCTTGCATGATGTGCATGAAGCATGCTTCTCTAAGCATGGTGTTATGGTTATTTGTGTTGCATAGAACATGCATTCCTATTTTGTTGTACCTGTCAAGGTTTCTTTCTCGTGCAGGCACGATATTGTATGTA
>NW_021026252.1:1987521-2112399 GCF_004153795.1 Camellia sinensis | reverse complement strand
AATCCGATACCAAATGAAATACCCAGAAAAAGACCCACGTAGAAAGACATGTTTGGTTTCCGAGAAAATCTCTACAAGTTTTTTTTCTTTCCTTTTTTTTTTTTGCCTCTCCAGTTTCTACAGACAGCTTGTTGGGTTTGACATTTTGTTGAATTGAGAGAGAATTGATGATTGGTAAAACAGAAATTTGATTGGGAAGTTATGGTGGGAAACGAACGTAAGTGGGCTTATTATTAAACACTACTATTATTAAATTACTGTTTAAAGATTTTTTTGTTACAGTTCAGTTGGTGGAGTTTGATCTGGAAAAGGAAGTAATATGTTCTTTTCTTTTCGCTTTTTCGTTTCCTTCACGTTCTAGAGTTTCTACTTATTCTCACTGTCTTCTACAATTTATAGCGTAAATTACACTCATTTGATTCATTTATATTATAGTATTTTTTTTATTACTAATTTGTTAATTAATTTGTATAAAAGAATGATATTTTCATCGCTTTACTATTACAATATATATTTATTTTTATTTATTTCAAAATTTATCGATTATCTGTATTAGTTCTAATCACTATAACTTTATCAAAATAAAAGGAGATTTTTAATTTAAAATTCATGATATTAAGATTTTATAAGATAAAGGATATATAATATTTTCATACTAGGTGGGGTCTCTCAGCATTTTAAAAGATAAATTTTAGCATTTCAAAAAAAAAAAATTATAAAGAAATTTCAACTCGTTATAGAGAAATTTTTCACAGGAAAAAATGACCAATTTTTCTGTAATGAGTTGAAATTTCTCTAATAATAATATTATTGAGGGACCTTAACTAATAATAAAAAATATATTGGATGTTTTACTAATTTTTTCATAAAAGAAATTAGTATGTTTAGGATGATTTTTTTAACTTTTTACAAAAAAAAATGTACAAAAAGTAAGAAAGATATGGAATTTTTAACTTTTTGGGCTCCGTTTGGGACGAAAAAAGTTGGGTTTTTTTGGCTAAAATAGTCACAAAAAATAAAATAGATTTGTTAATCAAATAAGACAAAATATCACATTCAACCCATAATAATTACATTATTTCTCTCACAAAAAGTCAAAAAAAATATAAAAAAAAAAAAGCCAAAAGCCCTTCTCAAACTAGATCTTTGAACCCTAGATTAAAATAACTTAAAAAAAAAAAAAGTC
This sequence comes from Camellia sinensis, assembly GCF_004153795.1. Lineage (NCBI taxonomy): Eukaryota > Viridiplantae > Streptophyta > Magnoliopsida > Ericales > Theaceae > Camellia > Camellia sinensis. The sequence continues at coordinate 2,111,213 of NW_021026252.1, read as the reverse complement.
AACTCACTTTCCAAACAAACCCTTAGTATAGTTTTAAATATTTTAATTTTTGAGTGACTTTTTAAATAAAAAATTATTATTCTATTCAAATAAATGATAATTGTTATTACATTATGCGACGGACTTATCACCATACGATCATTGATCGTCATCCCATCAATTGAAATTTTTTTTTTTTTTCATTGATTGCAGTTATTAGAGCTCAATTTTTGTTTATTTATTTTTATCAAAGTAGTTTTTAGTTTTTTTTTTTTGGATAGTTTTTAGTTGTTGTTGTTGTTGTTGTTGCTTTTTTTTTTTTTGGCTTGTAGTAAAAAAAAGCAGTTAGCTTATTAGTTAAAAAATTATTTTACTAAAAAAATCTTAATACATTTGGCAAATATATTTTTTGAAAGGAAAAAAAAATGTTAAGCCTTCGTTTGGCAAAATAGACTTTTTGCCTTAATAAAACAAAATATTATATCCAACCCATAATCATTACATTCTTTCTCTCACAAAAGTAAAAAAAATAAAAAACTCATTATAAACGAAACTTTTTAATCACAAGTTAAAATAACCAAAAAAATCAAAAAGTTCTAAATCCCACTAATATAACACTCCTAATATATCTTAATGACGTGGAAGAGAGAGAAAATAGAGAGATAGAGAGAAAAGTGTGAGTCTGTTACTTCACATGATTCATTCCATATCATTAAGCGTGAATTGGTGATGCCAAACTAGTACTTCCAAACGTTTTTAACAAAAAAACTGTCACTTTAGTTACTCTAAAAATGATTTAAAAAGTTAAAAAATTAGAAATCTATTAAACAAACTAATATTTCAAACATTAGTTTTTTTTAAAAAAAACTTATTTTTAACTAATACAATAACCTTTTAGCTAATTTATCAATGAAGGTACAATTGGAAACGAAAGTTGTAATTTGTAGTTGAAAGTTCCCAGTGCTTGATTGGATTGGAGAAAGAACACAAATAATGTCGGTTGGTTGGTTCATTTGCGGTCCCGTTAGCATTATGGTTAACAAGATAAAATAATTATTTTATATATTTTTTTAAAATTTTAAATAATAATTATTCCATAAATTTATGGAAATAACATTAATGTATTCCATCAATTTTTCAAAAAAATATGGGGGATGCACCAATAAATCCCAAATTAATAACTTATGCACTGTTTAGTCCTAAAAGTTTTCTTATAGACTGAAAGGTCCCATTACAATGTTAATAACATCAGATACAATGTTAATAACATCAGAGTCATGTTACAAACATTGGATTTCAAACATCTAATATTCATCAAATTTCAATAATGTTTGAAAATATAGGATGAAAAACATCTAATGTTCATCAGATTTCAATAAATTTTGAAATTATAGAATGAAACATCAGATCATTCACATCATGTTGATGTAAAAATGGGACTAAATGGAGCATAAGAAAACTTTTAGGACTAAATGATTCAACGTTTCAAAAACTAAGACTTATGGGTAAATTTTCCAAAAAATATATGATAATCATTCATGTTCTATCAATGACATTCACGTCAAATATGTAAAGATATGAAATTTTAGTTTTTTTTTTCAGTTAAATAGTCAAAATGTCTACAAAAAGAGAAAATTATTTATATGGTCGAAAAATTTAAAAATTGTTTATAAAGAAAAGCCAAATGTCTTTATAATTGAGGATTTTCGATACAATTAAAAAAAAATGTTTTTAAACACATTAAATTTTTTTTCATATCACAAAAATTTTAAAAAATCAAGAATAATCAAATGATAACATCGCTATAATTTGATTTACAATATAAAAATTGATAATCACAATTAAGGTTGTTTCGACACTAACTATTTTAGTTACATTTTAATTTTTTACGAAAATATATACAAACTAGTAAAGAAAAGTGCTAACTTTTTAATAGTGATTTTTTTTTTATTTTTTTTGACTAAAAAAACTTGGATATGGGGTGGATGATATCCTAGCATTTCATTGTGACGTCACGATTAAAGTTTGTTTCAATTTTATTTTAATGATTTGAACCGTTCATGTTATAGAATTCGTCGAGTGTATCATCTATATAAAAAATGAGATTAATTGGACATGCATAATCCCATAATTAGACCATTATTGTTTTTAAAAAAATATCAAAATTATGCTAAATGTGATCTTATTATGAGATACCGATGTGTAATTGACTTTTTTTTTTTATTTTTTTTATGTATAATCTACTTGACAAATTTTATAATATAAATCGTTTAAATTATCAAAATAAATTAAAAAAATGACCCCACAAACTCACATGTGCTCTAACTAGTTCATGAAATAAATTAGGAGCGTTAGATACAACACCCTCAGTTTCAGTTCCGAAAAAACTAGTTCCCAAACTTGTCCTACAAGTAGATTGATCAAAAATAAAATTTAGAAGAAGGCCATTTCTTTGAAAGAATTATTAGGTGTTTTAGAATAACACGTCACTATATTTTTAATTAATCATAAATTAATATATATTTTTATATTTTTTAATCATTTAATATAAAATTATAATATATCTTCTATCAATACAAATAACGCGTTACATTGCCTGACCAACCAGTAACTCCTCATTTCTTTGCCCTTTCTTTGAATTTTTTTGTCCTTATCACCAGGGAGACCCTTTACAGTCCTTTGGCCTAATTTGAAACTTTGCTTAAAATTTTAATTTTGACTTTTAATTTATTTTAAATTACATTATCTTTATATATATATATATATATTTAAAAAAAATAAAAAAATTAACTTTTAGCCAACCCTTTAAAAGCAACTTTTCTCTCAACAACCTGACTGTCCTTGTTTTTGAAAAAACAAAAACTGTGATTATTATATTATATAAAGACAATTGAAACATATGTATGTGGTCTTCTTGGAACCACTCAATACCCATGTACTTGTTATTAACTACACCCATTGAAATTCAACTTCTCTTTCTCTCTCTGAAGACAACAGCTTCTCAGATTAGAACCCAGATCAAATATACATTGTTATTTGAAGTTTACTTTGTTACTCTCTCACTCCTCAATCTCTGTTTGATTATTTTCTTGGCGGGTTTTTACTGAAATGGGAAATTAAGCAAATTTCTGAGTTGGGTTTTTTCATTCGAGAGAAAAAAATTTGGGTTTTTTTGATACCTGGGATTACTTAAGATGATGCTAATGACACGCTATAATCTCGAGTTTGGTCGAACTGGGTTGGATTTGGTTTCTTGTGGGTGCTCTTCCAATGCTTCGTTTGAACAATTTACAGTGAAAACCTATGCAAAGGGGGTTCACAGGGGTTTTAAAAGAGGCTATGTGGCTCGGAAATTGGCCTGTTGTCGGAGCGGCATTGCTCGGTGTCGTGTTTTCTCTACAATGACTCCGGAGACTATGCTGAATGGTACTTTATTTTTCTTTTTTTAGTTATGCATAATTTGATTTTGTTTTTTATTTCAAAATCTCCGTTTATATGTAGTTTTATCTTACTCTTTCTTTTTGAAATTCTACTTTTTGGAATTTAACTTTTTTTTGGTAGTATAGTTATTACATTTTAACATATTAGTTTTTCAAAATTATTATTTGGTAGTACATTTTTTTAAAAATATCAATTTTCTGAATTGTATTTTTTTTGTATTGTTAATAAATTTAAAAGAATGACAAAATAGAAAATTTATATTATTTTAATCATTGATTCTTGAATAGGAACTAATAATTTGAGATAATGAAAATTGAAATAAGAGACTAATATTTTAAGATAGGGAAATATCAAATTTGAGTCTAAGCCATTGAAATTGTAGTACTAATTTGTTATGGACACAAAATAGGGGCTGTATCAGGTCCTCCACCAGTGTTGGACGTGAAGAGAGTTTCTAGAAGCCCTATTTCATTGACAAATATGTTTCAACTGGTTGCTGATGACCTCCAAACATTGAACAAAAATCTACAATCAGTGAGTACCTCTCTGAAAATTTTGGTATTGGATTGTATGCTATAAGATGTTCTTATATTCTTTCCTTCAGAAAATCATCATGGTGAAGATTTGTACTTTTAGACTTATTGCTTGAAAACCTATTAAGATTGTTTGGCCATTTGTGCTGAAGAGAATAAGTGCTCGAGAGAGGAAGAGTGGCGTGGTCCACATTGAGTATGTTGTAAGAGGGAGGGGAGAACCAAAATTGACATAGCTCGAGGTAGTGAGGGAAGACATTTTAGAGTCATATTTAGTTAATGGATGCATAGCTCGAGTTGGTGAGGAAAGACATTTTAGAATAATATTTAAGGGATATTCTTCTGAGTGGAATGGAAAAAGAAGATTATTATTCCTGCCCCAATAGTTCAGAAAATGCTTTGTCCAATTCATGGGGTTGTCTTTAACTTTGATATGTTTTTATTAGTTACTTAGTTTGTTAGGCACCATTGGTTGTGGTTTCTGAAGCTACTTTTAGTAGCAAGAAGAGAATTTTATTTGCCATTTGTTTTTTTTTTTTTTTTTGGTGCAATGGAAAAAATTAAAGCAACAGCTAACTAGGAAATCTCCAGTCAGGAGCATCTAGAGCCAATAACGGCCTAATTTGAGCCGGCGGTTCCATAAAAATCTGAAGCTCCATGGATCCTTTAAGAGCCTCATAAGCAAGAAAATCTGCACATTGATTTGCCTCACGAGGCCCATGGGATATATGACACATCCAGTTCCACCCCAGAATTTGACAGATTTGAGCTACTAAGTTGTATTCTGCATGTCCCTCAGTTGGATGTTGTATCAGCGACACCGCCCCAAGAGAGTCTATTTCCAACACAATCAATCGAAAACCCCATTCCCAAGCTAACAACAGCCCTTGCCATATGGCCCACAGCTCCATAGCTATAGCACTTGCCCATCCCATTCTTCTGGAGAATCCTCTAATCCAAAGCCCATGACTGTCTCGAATTAATCCACCAATGCCCACACAACCTGGATTGCCAACTGAAGACCCATCAGTATTTATCTTCACGAAATGGCCCATCGGTGGCTGCCATATTTTGGGATGAAAATTTGCTGAAATTCTATGTAATTATGATGTCCACTGAAGCTTGATAAAGTATGTGTATAGTAGTCTTAACAGTTTGTGCCCTCAGCTGTGGTAGTAATTATAGAAGCGGTGGAACAATTATGGCTATTGGGGTGCGTTGTTATTTAGTACTAGAGTGACAATTGTAAGATGGTTGTGGTGACTTGCCAGTTGCTATCAGACAGCAAGGAAGAGGTAACTGAAACTAGACAGCAGTAGGGGCAGAAATATTCATATTTGTTATTTTATTTTATTTTTAATTCCTATCATGGTGGCCAACTATTATATATGATAATGGTGTGTTCTAATGATTTTATAATTCCTTGCTGAACTCTTATTCAAGCGTTAACATTGTCCAAAATAAAGGTCCGTAATTTTTGTTCATGACATAACAGATTTGGAAACATCTACATTCAGAATGAAATAAGTAGAAAAGTCCAATTTGCGTTATCTTTCACAGTTAATCAGACTATTTTCATTGATTTGATTACCATTTTTCATTGATTTGATCAGACCTCTGATTGAAATATAATGCGTGTTTGTTGCCTTCAAAGCTTTGTGTTAATGAAAATTGATATGCAATTGCTCCATATGTTGCATCACTGATTAGAATTATCTTGGCATCTAGAGATGTGATTCAACCAAAATATATTTTCGTAGATGCGTATCAATTCAGATAATGGGAGTAGTTGATTCTTATTAGCTTAGCTAAGCTAAACAAGCTGCCTTTGAGTTAAATATCTCCTCTTTGATTCAAAATCAATCATAAGATTTCTTTTTTGTTTGGTTGCCATTATCATTGTAGTTGAGGTCCTATATGTGCATGAAATTCAAAGAAATGTCTTAATGTCAATTTCAGTTGCTTTACTACTATAAATTGAATTTCATCACCAATATCTTATTCTTCTGCACACAATCACTTACCTTTTATCAACTTCAGATACTTGGATTGACATGTTATCTGAAATACAAGTCTGGCTTCCTATTGTCTATCTATATGCTTCTCTTCTGATGAAAAATTTCTGCTAGATTGTTGGTGCAGAAAACCCAGTTTTGATGTCAGCCGCTGAACAGATCTTTTCTGCCGGTGGGAAGAGGATGAGGCCGGCTTTGGTGTTCCTAGTGTCTAGAGCCACTGCAGAAATTGTAGGCTTGAAGTGAGAGTGTGCAATTTTCTTTGTTAAAATATTCTCTCTGAGATATTAGATAATATATAAATTTTTTATTCAACACTATTTGTTACCAGGGAACTTACTAAAGAACATAGACGTTTGGCAGAGATTATTGAGATGATCCATACTGCAAGCTTAATTCATGATGATGTATTAGACGAGAGTGACTTGCGAAGAGGTAGGCCTTTAATATTCTGGTGCTCACTGTTTAATAAAAAATGAAGAGTACGGTGATTGGCAATTGCATAGATGCTTTGTTACTTTTTTTCAGAAAAATTGAGCGGCTTCATATATTAGGATGTCTCTTTCAACCATTAAAATGAATAAACTACCTAGATGCTTCAAACACACCTTGGAATGCACTCTCTTCATCTCTTACATGTTGCTGCCTATTTTCAGGAAAGGAAACTGTTCACCAACTCTATGGTACTAGAGTGGCAGTCCTTGCTGGCGACTTCATGTTTGCTCAGTCATCATGGTACCTAGCTAATCTTGAAAACCTTGAAGTCATAAAGCTCATCAGCCAGGTATGCATCATAAGCTTTTGGAACACCTTTTTGTTCATAAATTATAAACTTTGGAAAACATAAACAAAAACGAAGGTTATCAAAATGTGCTATACTGGCATATTATGGCAGGTTATCAAAGATTTTGCTAGTGGTGAAATAAAGCAGGCATCAAGTTTGTTCGACTGCAACGTTGAACTTGACGAGTATTTGATCAAGAGCTACTACAAAACAGCTTCCTTAATTGCCGCTAGTGCCAAAGGAGCTGCAATTTTTAGTGGGGTTGATAGAGGTGTTACTGAGCAGATGTATCAATATGGTAAGAATCTTGGTCTATCTTTCCAAGTTGTTGATGACATATTGGATTTCACACAATCAGCGGAGCAGCTGGGGAAGCCAGCTGGCAGTGACCTGGCAAAAGGGAACCTGACTGCACCAGTAATTTTTGCACTAGAGAAAGGACTGAAACTGAGAGAACTCATCGATTCCGAATTCTCTGAGACTGGTTCGCTTGATGAGGCCATTGAATTAGTTAAGAGTTGTGGGGGGATCGAGAGAGCCCAAGATCTAGCAAGAGAGAAAGCTGATCTTGCAATCCAAAACCTTCAGTGTCTTCCTCAGAGCACGTTTCGATTTGCACTTGAGGGAATGGTGAAGTATAATCTAGAGCGGATTGCTTAGATATGGAAAACATCTAAAGTAGAAGATAATTATGTTTGAAGTCGAAGCCATTCTTGACAAGAATTTGTTTAAGCATTCAAGGTGAGGAGCTTAAAGCTGCTTGTGATTCGGCACATATACAACCTTCTCAAAATAACATTATTCAATGATTGTTGTACACTAGCGATGTCTGAGTTAACAAATAATATCGAGCAATACTATTGTCTCGGGCTTATAGATCAATAAATTTCGAGTTCCATATTGGCAGCTTGTGAATTTGTTTATCATTTGTGGATGTTTCAGTTTATATGCTGCTTCTTGTTAGTTTTCAGGATAACAGTTGGTTTTTTTTGTACATGGAAGAGGCCTGATGATGAATTTATTCATATATATGTTGTGTGCTAAATTTTATTGTTAGGCAATGGTTAAATTGTCAAGAGTAACATATTGTTCTTGTAGTGCATGAGCATGAAGACGCTAGATGAGCTTGACACATTGTCTGGAATTCAAAAAGCTATGTTCTCAGATATAAGACGGCGAACTGCAGATCTTTCAATTTCAGTCTTGTGGACTGGGTGGTCTGCTAATCAAGTGGCTCACAGGGTGGTTTCAGCATTGCAGAAGTGTTCCCTACTTCCCGTCTGCTCTGGTGCCGTTCCTCCTAGCTGCTGATGCTTTGATTTCTGTCTTGAAGTCTTCTACTCTTTCCTGTGGTTAAAAAAAGGATCAGATGAATGTATACTGGTGTAAAATTTCACTTGTCAGGAGATTAGTAAGATGTCACTGATGTCACTGTTTGGAGCTTTTTTGTTTGTTTGTTTTTAAAAGAGATAAAATCAACTAAAAAAAAAAAAAAAATGTTGGCGGAAGTGCTTCGACAAATTTCTTTTTTTTTTTAAAAAAAAAAAGATTTATAACAAAATGAAGTATTGTGAAAGTGATTGAGTTCCCCCTGAGAGATCAGACCACCTCTCCTCCCTCTTCCTTTCCTCTGCCCACCACCCCACTACAATAAACTATAACCTCCCTTCCTTCAAACACATGGAATAGGAACACTTTACAAAGCCAATCCCCAAAAAAAAAAGAAAAGAAAACAACGTAGTTGATCCTTTATGTCTGGTAGGTACTTCCACAATTATGGTTGTGTGAATACATATAGAGATTCAACTCAAATATTCGTTTAGGTGAAAAAAATTCAAACTCAACTTTATGTTTAAGTTTAATTTATTTATATTAAGTTAATTTTAACTAACTGGACATGAATCAAACTCTAATAAATTTTTTTATGTACACCTATATTAAATTTAATAGGTAAAATATGATTTTAATAAAATTAAAAATTATTTTTTTACAAGAGTAAAACTCTATCCCTTTAAAAGTTTATTATTTTGTTTTATTTTATTTTTTAGGGTGTGTGTTCATGTTTGTGTTCAATATAAGCTCCCTCACAGGCAACCAAACCGCCAGAGAGTCGCAGCCTTGGCATCAAACCGTACACATTCACAGAGAGAGACAGAGAGAGAGATGAGATTGCTAGGTTACTTAGGGCAATGGAGGAACGTAGCGAAAGAGGCAGTGGATCGATCCATGATCGTGGCAAAGTTCCTCTGCTTGCTTCACGTCACCAACAACTACCTCTGTTCCCCAACCCTCGTATGTATTCTAATTCCCCCTGATTTTCCCACCTATTTTCTCGTTAAAATCTTATCAATCAATCGGGACAAACTGAAATTATTCTCTGTGTCTCAGGTTTACGGTCCTAGTATGCTCCCGACCCTGAATCTGACCGGCGACGTGGTTTTAGCCGAATATTTGTCGACCCGGTTCGGCAAGGTGGGACTCGGAGATGTCATCCTTGTTCGGTCCCCTGAAAACCCTACGAGGATTGTCACCAAGCGCATTGTGGGCATGGAAGGCGATACAGTTACTTTCTTGGTGGACCCCATGAACAGTGATCGTTCTCACATCCTGGTGGTATGCAAATTGTTCTTTTTCGCTAAACCTCAATTGGGTTTTTCCATTTTATATTGTATACTAATTGCTAGTTTGTTTGTTTTGTTCAAATTTATGTTACTTTTAGTATGTTATAAGCAATTGTCATTGTTGTTGTTACTTGGTATACAATCAAATTAATTAGTTTTGCTATTTTTGCAACCTCTTTTGGATAAAGTTCTATCCTCTGTTCAGTTGTAAATTTAAATTTACAAGCATCTGAGAGAATTTACCAAAACAAATGTGGTGTGCTAGTGTTTATCCAAACAGTGTTGTGTTCAGTTGGAGTGTTGGTGAAAGTGGGATACTCCAAATTCGGGGGTCAAAAAAGGGTTGTATGAAGGAAATTGAGGTTGTCAGCCAAAAAGACAGGGTTTTGACAAGGTATGACTTTTGCCATTGTTTCTGGTAATGGTTTTCTCTTTTCTTCCTCAACTGTCAACCTTCCAACCCAAATGTCCACCATTTTCTCTCCATTAAACTGACCTACCACAAACTATATCTTTTGGAAAACTTACTCCTTTCGTAATTATATATATATATATATATTTTAACGCCGCGGAGGTTGTTAACAACTCCGCCGGTCCAAAGTCTGGGTTAAGAAAGAGGGTTGTGTGTTAGGTAGCCGACAACTAACAAGAGAAGAAACTATTAAATAAGGAACATGGAAGTACGGTAATACCAAGACTATAGATTCTAGCGCAGGATTAGGAACATTGGAGTAAAGATTGCACTTGAGAAGATGAAAGCAAATAAGATTTTAGGACCCAATGATATTCCTATTGAAGTTTGGAAGTATTTGGGTAAAAAGGGGTTGCTTGGTTGACTAGATTGTTTAGTAAAATTTTGTTGATTAGAAACATGTAAGATGAGTGGAGGAAGAGTATTTAGTGCCAATCTATAAGAATAAAGGAGATATTCAGAATTGCAATAATTATAGAGGAATCAAGTTAATGTGTCATATAATGAAAGTGTGGGAGGGGGTGATGGAACGCTGATTGCGAGATATAACAGAGGTGTCAGAGAATCAATTTGGGTTTATGCTTGGCAAGTCAATAATGGAGGTGATTTATCTTTTGAGGAGAGTAATAGAAAAGTATAGAGAAAATAAAAGAGACATTCATATAGTGTTTATCAATCTTGAGAAAACATATGATACAGTGCTCTGGGATATAATATGGTGGGTGTTAAAGAAGAAAGGGGTGACAAAAGGTTACATTGATGTGATTAAGGACATGTATGAATGGGTGGTGACCACTATTAGAGTGCCTGCTGGAGAGACAAATGATTTTCTATTACTGTAGGGTTACACCAAGGATCTACCTTAAGTCCTTATCTTTTTGCTTTAGTTATGGATGAGTTAACTAGAAATATTTAGCATGACGTGCTATGGTGTATGCTTTTTGCAGATGATATTGTGCTAGTGGATGAGACAAGAGAAGGAATTAATACAAAGTTGAAGATTTAGAGAAAGGCTCTTGAATCTAAAGGATTCCGGATAAGCAGAACTAAGACAGAGTACATGAAATGTAAATTTAGTAGCAGTAACAATGAAAGTAGAAGAGAAGTGAAGATTGAGAACCAAAAACTGCCTAAGAGTGAACATTTTCATTATTTAGGATCATTTATCACAACAGTGGGGGAGATTGATGTGGATGTGGCCCATAGGATTAAGGCGGAATGGTGTAAGTGGAGAAGTGCGTCTGGGGTACTGTGCGATAAACGAATACCCACTAGACTAAAAGATAAGTTCTATAGAACGGTTATTAGACTAGCGATGTTGTATGGGACGGAGTGTTGAGCAATCAAGAAATAACATGTAGATAAGATGAGTGTGACTGGGATGAGGATGCTAAGGTGGATGTATGGCCAGACTAGACAAGACAAGACAGAACTAGGAATGATTGTATTCGGGAATGAATAGGAGTAGCACCAATAGAAGATAAGTTGAGAGAGAATCGATTGAGATGGTTTGATCACATTCAACGCAGACCAACAACAGAGGCAATAGTAAAGAGATGCGATACTGTAATGGTAGATGGAGTATTAGGGGACGGGGTAGGCTTAGATTAACGTTGGCTAGCGTTGTAAATAGATATATGGATCTACTTAATTTGATTAACGAAATGGCCTTTGATAGGGCCGCGTGGAGAAGAAAGATTCATGTAGCCGATCCCATTTTATGAGACTTAAGGCTTGGTTTTGGTTTGGTTATATTAATTTTTTTTGTAACTTCTACAATTCCAACCTTAGATTTTTTGTGGCCTAGGTATCAATTTCAATTTGGGCACAATTCCCTAACATAGATGCCTTCTTGAGTTCCTTCTAGGAAGCACAATATTTTGTGGATTGTTGATAATGTTTTTGGTTGATGGTTTTGTGTTTTATTTATGAATAAAACCATACTTATGAACTTGTATTTTGTGATAGAAAAACTGTGAATGGGTTTCTAATGTAAAGGACGAGCTTTACGGTTTATGAACTGCCCCATCTACAATGAACAATCTGACCAAGAAATAACTATTTCTAACTATTTCTCAAAATACTAATCAAACATCTACTGATAACATTACTCGAAAGAATGCAATGAGTTTCTTCTTGAGTATTTACGATTATATATACTTTAGTTTTTACAACCCTGATTATTGTAAAATGTTCGTCTCTTTGGGACCTTATTGTTGAAATGATTCATCTTTTCAATTTTTTGTTATGGATGTATAGGTGCCAAAGGGGCATGTTTGGATTCAGGGTGATAATATTTATGCATCGAAGGATTCACGGCATTTTGGTCCTGTTCCTTACGGCCTTATTCAAGGCAAAGTATGTTGCCGGGTAAGTATCTCTCCTTATCATTGGTTCTTAGATTTTTTTCTTCTTTGTTGCAATTTTTTTTTCTTCGTGAATTTAAATTGTAATAATTATCAATTACCTCTTTATTTCCAGTGTATTTCAGGGATACAAAATTTATAACTGTTATGCAGTCAGTTTTTCAACTTTTTAGTACTCGTAGGGTTAAAGGATGTTAACATGGAGCTGAGGTTATGTAGTTTATACTATCTATCTTTACATGAATAAGTTATTTTCAACATTCCTTGTGTTCACATGCTAACTCTTAAATTGTGCAGTCAACTAGATTAATTTTAGAATACTTTGATCATATCTACTTTGGTCACTGTAACAAGATTAATTAATGGATAGGTTGATTTTATGAGTTGCACTCAAAATGACTTGGCAGATACCTGTACTTGCATTTCATGATTTCCATCCCACAAATTTCACAATCTACTACAATTTTACATGTTAGTATTTTCTTTACTTTTGGTGGTTTTGCATCGCATCTGATACGCATTCTGCAGAATGGCTTATCATAAGAAGCATGGTCACTTCTAAGATGGTGGCCTGTCCTTGTCTGACATGTGTTGGACACCACCACTTGTTAGACACTTCCAACAAGTGTTGGATATATGTCCATGTAAGATAAGAAGTTTTGAATATAACAGAAATATATTCCTTCTTCCTCATATTTTCGGAGTTCTTCTTCCTCATATTTTCTAAGTGTCCAAAATGTCCTATTATTTCAAATTCAGACCCACTTAAGACACTTGGAGGACACATGCGTGTTCATCGCTTAGACACACATGAAGTAGATTACAAGTTTGAATAAAACAACTTGGGATCTAATGATTAAAAAAATAATAGAGATTTATACTTACAAATCCATTGTCCTTCAAATTTTAGAAATTCGTGTTATGTTGTTTGTTTTTATTAAATTTGAATGAAATGATTATACACATGACATTTAATAAATATATAAAATTATAGATATTTTGAATGTCCCCCACTTGTCATGTATTGTATTTTTTGAAAATTATTGTGTTAGCGTATCCGTGTTGTGTCACATGTCCGTGTCCGTGTCTGTGTTTGTGTTTGTGCTTGTGTTTGTGCCTGCCTGTGCTTCTTAGGGCTTAGGTTTTTTGTTATAACATGAATTTTTTATTTTGTCTGCAGGTATGGCCCCCTGATGGCTTCGGGTTGTTGGCATAACAAGTGTAACATCTGTTTTATCTATCTAAAGGTATTCTTGGTTGTTGGCATAATTTTTTTGTTTTTATTTTTTTTTGCTTATTTCGGCCTACGTTAATACTTTGAGAGTAACCAGAATGGCCTCCATTTCCAGTCCAAACATTACTCATCTTTGTTCATAACTACTGTTTTAATCCCTGGTTCAGCGAGAGACTTCTAAGCATATGAATTACAACCAATTGGCTCCGACCAATAATGCCATCCCTTTTTTAATCTTTGTTTCAAGTGATTTTTGGCTTGAAACATAATCAATCTGGACTTATACATTCCCTTGCCATCGCAACCCTTCCAAATGAGTCACAAAATTGCTATTATTAGTTCCACTTCTTGCTTACCTTGGCAGTTCACTCATTTAATCTTCTCACTAGGCACGCCCTTGACCACTCAGTGAGGAAATAGGGCTCCTCCCCTAAGAGATACCTAACTTTCATTCCAAACTATACCCTTTGTATGAGTACAATGAAGCACAGACACTTCTAAGAATGTGGCATATCCATGTCGGACACCAACACTTACTGGATACTTTCCAACATGTGGCAATAGTCATCCAAATGTGTCCTTTTATTTTTTAAATTTTTTTAGACTCGGACGCTCTTTGGACAATTAGGGGACATACGTGTCCATCACTTGAACACATATGAAACTAATTATAAGTTTGAACAAAATAACTTAGGGTGCAACGATAAAAGAGAAATAATGTAAATTTGTAAAAATTGGTATTTTGTTGCGTTTTTTAATTGTCTTTGAATAATATATTTATATATATATGATCTATTATATATATTTTATGTGTGTTTCCTATGTGTCGTGTCTTGCATTTTTTGAAAATTGCGGTGTCAGCATGTTTGTGTCCATGCTTCTTATATGAGTAAATAGTCAAGGATTAAATGTCTGAAGGTTTACAAGAAATATTCGACAAGACTTTTGTCTGCAAACTATTAAGCATAAATGTTCATCTTGCTTGCTTATAAAGAAAAATTATTAAACATAAATGTAATATACCTTAGCATTGAGTTTCTAAATGCTTAGAGGCATTTGAAGTCTGATTCGATATCCACAACTACTAAGATGCTAAGTTGTTATCAATGTGTTTGGTTTCAGTTTTTTAGATTCAATTTTCTGAAAATTGAGTTTTTTATTTTTTTATTTTTTGTTTTATTTTTTGTTTTTAGTGAATATTTTTAAAATTTAAAGTATTTTTTTTTTAAAACTTTTTTAGATGTACCTTATTTAGATGTATCTAAAAAGTAAAATATTTGTAAAAAAATATTTTTTAAAATCAATAAATAAATACTCAAGAATACGAAAAATGTACTGAATTCTAGTCTCTTTTTTAAAATTTTTTTTTTGGGTGGTATTTTTGGTATTTAGTGAATTTTCTAAAGTTTTTTTTCACAAATATTATACTTTTTAAGTGTAATTATGTTAGGTGTATCTAAAAATTAAAAAAATTCAAAACAAAAAATTTTAATTTTTTGAAAAGTGAATCCTGAAGATCTAAACTAAACAAACTGAATACTTGTTATTTGGAAGATTCAACCCTATGCCTTGTGTAAGATTTAAGTGAGCACCATATTGGGTTTGGATTAATGCTAAGGTATGGGTAGGTGCATGTACTTAAGAAGGAGAAAGCTGAAACCAAAGTGTTGTAAGATCATTGTCATCGCCATTTTTGCTTCCAGTATTACAAATTTCTCTCCAACACATACTTGGGGACCATTGCCAAAAGGAAGAATGTGCCTTGACTATCAGTTATCTTTGAAATTCCTTCAGAAAATCTCTTTGGCTTGAACTCTGCTGCATCTTCACCCCATATCTCATGATCATGATGAAGCACAACAATTGGCACAAAAAGTTCTAGGTATTTCAAAGGCTGAGACTTTATTAGCTGAGTGATATTCCAAATGTATTGTGCCAGTATACTGTTTGTACCATGATAGAGTGATGTGCCTGTGTACATGCATGGACACACACTCATGAAACATAATGTGTGTGTATATATATGGAACACACAAATATGTGGATAATTATACTTGGATACATACATATACAACTAACTATACATAAGCTAAGAAACATGGACACAGACACCTAACACGACACGGACACTCAAATTTTCAAAAACTGTAGAACACGACATGCTGAGGACACGTGCAAAACATATAATTTTATATGTTTATTATATGCCATGTTTTTAAATATTTAATAGAGACAAGAAAATTACAAAAAATAAATAAATAACTCAGGGTTTGAGCCTTCTAACAAAATAACTCTGAGTTTTTAATTTTATCAATTTAAATCCTAATTTGTTGATTTGTTTTCAATTTAAACCATTCACTTATTTTCGTTAAGTAAAGCCAACCGAAAAAGAGTATTTTAGTTATTAAACTCAATGTAGATATACATAAAATGTCTAAAATACACATTTTCATTGAGTTTAATGACTAAAATACTCATTTTTTCATCGATTTGACTGAATAAAAATAGGCAAATGGTTTAGATTGAAAACAAATCAAAAGCTTAGAATTTAAATTGATAAAATTAAACTCCCAGGATTTATTTTGTTACAATGGTCAAATTTTGGAATTTTTTTGGTCACATATTTAATTTTATCAAATTTATCAACCTTAGGTATGCTATTTTAGTAAAAAAAAATTAAATTTTTTTTAAAAAAAAAAAAAAAAAGTCCTCAATGTGTCCCAACGTGTGAGTTTAATGACTAAAATACTCATTTTTTCATCGATTTGACTGAATAAAAATAGGCAAATGGTTTAGATTGAAAACAAATCAAAAACTTAGAATTTAAATTGATAAAATTAAACTCCCAGGGTTTATTTTGTTACAATGGCCAAATTTTGGAATTTTTTTGGTCACATATTTAATTTTATCAAATTTATCAACCTTAGGTATGCTATTTTAGTAAAAAAAAATTAATTTTTTTAAAAAAAATAAAAAAAAAAAGTCCTCAATGTGTCCCAACGTGTTCAACACGTGTCCATGTCCGACACATGTCGGACACCTATACGTGACCTCCGAAGAGGTGTCCATGCTTCATAGTATATAGGTATACATGTATTTATATGTATACATACAAATATCTATATATCAAGAGAGGTAGCTCGCCATTTTACTTTAAATTTTGGTGCAAGCATATGTTCACAAGTGGTAGTTTGATATGTTCAATAACAACTGAAAATGAAGGTTTTTTTTACTCTTATTTTTCTTTCTTCAGATGCAATTGTGGTAGGTACATAAATTTTTATTCAACTCGTCCGTAGAAAGTGTTAGTTTACCTTTTTGGTGTCATGAATTTTACTAATTATTTTGTGCATTACATGTTTTTTCTATTAAAACAAGTGTATACGTGGAAATCTTACTCAGTTTCATTAATTTGAGACCAAAATCAAAATAAAATCTATGAATATAGAAAATGCTCACAACTTTCAAGTGATTTAACCCATTGAAATCTGGTTTCTTGTCCCTAAACATAATCAAAACCTCTTCTCTAGCAAGAGCTTGCTACGCTTGATGCTTGCTCAGCAAAACTATTGTCCACACAAGCAAAATTGAGGTGGTCTCTTGCCCACACTCCTCAATTACTTCTTCAGTGCTCATTGCCACGTTCTTTTTGTTTCCTTTTTTTTGAAGTGCTTTATTTTGTTTGAGTAGTATTTCCATCATCACCATCTTCTCCATCCTTGATTGCTCTCTCTTTTATTGATGATATCTCGTAGTAAAGATCCCATTTCATGATGCATTTCTTTTATCCTCTTGTTTGTTTTCGTTGGCAGAAACCTACATGTGAACAACTTTCGAAAGGATGAAGGCATGAAACGAAGGGGTGGGGGAGGAAAGAAAATATGTTGCTTTTCATTTGTTACTTGTGCTCTTTATTTCAGTTTTCTTTTCCTCAAGTCTAGTTGTTCCGGAGACAAAGGAGAAGAAAAATTAGGAATGTTAGAACTGTTTGAGCTTGGGAATGATTGTCAAAAGATTTGATGTATTATAGACAAATCGAAAATAAATTACCTGGGCTTCATTCATTAGGATTTTAGTAAACTCAGACGAGATCAATCATCTTCTAATTTTGATTTACATGTGATATTGAAAGATGTTAAACCCTCTAATCTCTGAAGACTTTTATCTCAATTCCTACCACAAACTTTTTAACTAAACAAAACTACTCATTGCAGACTAAATAGAAAGTATATGAGCTGGATCTGAAGATATTTTAAGCTTACCTCCAACCTGGGATGTAAACTGAGTGCAAAAGTTGGATTATAAGTTTAGTTTGTTATCTTTGGAGTTGGAATATTCTTTTCCCTCCTTCATAACTACTATCAAATGCTGTCCGAGATATCAGATCAGCAGACAGTTGTGTAAGATCAGGCCATACGTCTAGTTCACATGACACTGTTGTTGAGACTAACTCCTTCCATTTGTTTATCATCTTGCAGCAACTTGAGTACATTGCCAGTACCATATTCTGTAACACCAAAGGAAGAGCCACACAATATCATACTGCTGTGGAAGTTATTTCTTTGGAGGTTGATGCGCCTAGAGGCAATTCAAGGAAAACACATGAATGCCAAACACAAATAAAAACACTTGCAAATACGTTTTTAATCTTTCTTTCTTTCTACCATTTCTTCGAGGGTGAGTGTAGTAGGTGGAGAGTAGGTGAGGAGTAGGTGGTGGTAGGTGATGGTAAATTGGTGGTAGGTGATGGTAAATTCTAACACACATGAATGCCAAACACAAATAAAAACACTTGCAAATACGTTTTTAATCTTTCTTTCTTTCTACCATTTCTTCCCCTTGTTTATCTTTTTCTTAATTAACCTTTTGATGGGAAACAAAAAAAAGGCATTGGAAAAAGGAAAATTGGAGTTTAGTGATTTACTAATTTCTTGGCATTATATTATATTTACTAGGTTTTATTGTTTTATTAGTATTTAATTATTGTAGTTGTTTTGGTAACTTTTATTTGGGTTTCCTAGAACCACCCCACCCCCCCGCCACGCGCCCCGCGTTCTTCTCTTTCTACCTCTTGTCTGTCCAAATGATGGGTAGTGAAAAGGCATTGGTGGAAGAGAAATTGAAGATTAGGGATTTAATGATTTATCCTGGCATTATTTTATGTTTATCAGTCTTTTTGTTGTTGTTGTTGTGGTTTAATTAGTAGTTAATATAAGTTTTTCTTAATTTTTGGCATCTTTAATTAGGATTTTTTGGATACCCATAGATAGGCCTCTATGTAATAGGCTTTGCAGACTTGAATTGGATATTGACTAATCGAAATATTTGATTTGGGACTGTATTCCCTGTTTTACTCCTCCCCTCCTCTTCTCTTTCGACCTATTTTATCTCTCTCTTTCTTTCTCTTCTTCTCCTCTACTGCCTACTGGTGCAGCATCACCTTCGGGCAGTTTCAGTGGAGTGTATTTTGAAAGAAGTGCTAAAAAACTGGTTATAAATTGAGCATTGATGAAACAAAGATTTTAAGATGGATGAGCTGATAGCTTGGAAAGGATAGACAGATCCCATCTAAAGTTATATACTGTATGTTCTAATGATATTTTTCCTAAAAACTGGAGTGAGTTTATTCTTTTTATAGTGTTGCATCAGTCAATTCAGTTCCAAGCTCCAAGCTTGAGCTTCTTTTGAAAAATCTTTCCAAATAAATGCTGTCAGGATCAAGTGCATTGTTACATGGATGACAATGTGGATCGACTATGATACTCTTGCCCCTCAGTCTATTTGTCATAGGTAATCTTTCTCTGCATAACATCTTTACATCCGTAGTATAAAGGCACATTTGGAAATAGTTTGAGGAAACTGTACATATTTTCCCACAACACTTTTGGATGATGAATTCTATTCTCTTCTTAGGTCACCTAGTTCATCTAGTAGAGATGGCGGATCACAGGCCAATTTGCATATTGACAAATTGGCAAGGAAAACTGGTCAAACTCAGGCAAATCTGCAGACTTCTTTAGAAATTCAGCTGCAACCAACTGTGAGCTGCCTCATGTGTGAAACTCATGGTACGAAGTCGCACCATGACACTCCTACTCGTGCTCATGAATGAGCCTCCCAGGTATTTAAACTGTGATCTCTCATCAATAGGCGAAAAGCCATACCACTAGGCTGATGTTGAACACCTTGTTATGAATTGTGCCTTCGTTTTATTTATCATAAGGAAAGCATATGTAAATTGTAATTTAATATTGCATACAGTATATATTAATTACTTTTATTAAAATACTAATATATAAAAAAGTTGTGAAACCATTAATAATATGTATAATATCAACATATATGAATTTATATATATTGATCCTCAGGAGGCACTCACGCTCTCAAGATATTTTTGGAAAAGTTGCTCTCGCCTCTGCCCCTGCTCCTGCTTCTGTAGTTGCTCTGTGATTTGGTGATTCAGTGCCTTCCCATTTAGCGTGTACTTTCTAGTTTTTGAAGGCAACCAAAAGACTTCGTCTTGGGATGCTGGTAGAGGTTGTAGTGAAGATGAGGTAAGAGTTTTAGTTGTAATCTCTCTCATCTCTCTCATGTTCTTTGTCCTGGCCAGTGTTAGCATAATGCTTAGAAAGGGAAGATACATAGTATTATAGGTTTAATTCTGGTACATAAAAAAGAGGTAGTAGTAAGAAAAATGACTTAACTATTGGGAATCAATGGGTAGCTTTAAAAAAAAAAAAAAAAAAAAAAAGAAAGAAAAAAACTCTTCCATTCCTTGAAAGTGTAGAACATTAAAAAGACCACAAATTACCTTCAATTTTTCTAAACGGAAAGCTGGGTTGAGAAGGGTTCTGTGCTTAGCCCACTTCTCACCTTCACGCCCTAGAAGTCCCGTCTGTAGCAGCTGCCCAAGTGGATTCAACTTTGGCTTTTGAAAGGCATCATTTTGAAACAAGATTTCCTTTATCAGATTAGGTTCCATAATGTTCACTCTTGGTGTTGTGCCCATCCATATAAAATAACCCTTACATGAAAGTATTTTGGCCAATTGTTTGCCGGCTGAGAAATTAGTGAGAACATACTGAGAAAACTTACTCCGATCTCATTGTTTACATGAAAACATTTTTTTTTATCGGCAAAAGTCAGTTGTTATTAGTTAAACTAGCATCTACGGGAGGTAGTCTCCCCACCCTAGCAAAATACAAAATGCTTGCCTTCTAATTTAACCCCCTTTAAGGAGAGTTAAATCCATGACTTCCCTGACTGAGTCCTTAAGAGAGTCATGCTAGGCCTGGTTGGTTTATTTGCATGAAAACATACCATGAAGTTTGCAAATGTTGGTGGAACAGTAGGACACAAGGCATAATATCTTTAGAGGACTTGTCCATGGGTTTGGATTGTGCTTCTTTTATCATTGACATCATTTCTTTGGCATCTCCATACAACAGTTTATAGGGATTTCCCTTGAAACCTTGCTGTCTCAGACACTTCTCTAGCTGCTTTGGCCTCAACATACCTTCTTTTATCATTGACATCAATTCTTTGGCATCTCCGTACAACAGTTTGTTGGGATTTTCCTAGAAACCTTGCTCTCTCAGACACTTCTCTAGCTGCTTTGGCCTCAACCATACCCAGTTCACTACCCTCCATAGGCATGTAAGCAAAGCAACCAAAACCAAGGTGATAATAATGGAGGTTACCATGACTTCCATCATCGTTCGGAAGAGAGAGAGAGAGAGAGAGAGTTGGTTAGTTGGTCCTTATAGAGAGAGGGCACAATGAAGAGTTCAGATATTCTAAAGTTAAGTAGTTGAGTAATTTGCGAAGTATACATACACACGAGCCTCTTCTCCAACAGAAAATTTGGTCTATAAACCCATTTTGCTTTGTTTTATTTGTAGTAATAAACGACCACAGCGTTTGTTTACTTTGTCAAAACTGAAAATTCTTGAAGAAGCCGATTGATTGCACAACATATATTTATGTATCTTTAATTTATCAAAAAGAAAAAAATATGTATATTTAAGTGGGAGAATCAAAATCACTACGGAAATATAGTGTTAGAGACTTGTTTTACATCGCTCAAATGTCAATTGATTTAAAGTTAATGCTTTCAAAGTTTCTTGCAGCATAGTTGGGTTTTGAGTAGTGTGCATTCCGGGTATGTTATTCTCTTGTTTCACACAATTGTAAACCCCCCCCCCCCCCCTTTTTTTGGCACTTTAAACAAAAAAAAAAAAAGGGCTTGTAAAAAGATCAAAATTTGAGTAATAAAAAAGTATGTGTCACAAATATTGTCTTAATGCATGACATTTAACATCTTGTTGCCCCTCTTTGTGAACAATTATTACCTGCCACTTAATGTAATACCCCAAACAAATGTATAATGCGTCACTCCACTAATTTATTAGGTGCTCATGGTCTGAGAAAATGCCGCATTCTATGAAAGGGAAATGGTAACTACCGTCCAATGAAAAGTGATTAATGTTAGTATATCGTAAAAAGTGTACTGCGATATATGAAAATGGATCATAACATATATAGGGATTAGTTTCTTTCCAATAGGGGTGGGCAACGGTTTATCCGATCCTCAAAAGCCGTCCAACCTGTCCAATCCGCACACAAATGGACGGTTTCGCAAATACAATGCGAGCGGATGTGATTTGAAATATGACATCTTTGCGGGTTGCAGGCGGGTTGCGGGTTTAACCCGTACCCACAAGAAACTATCCGCACTTTATTTATTTATTTATTTTTATCTTAACTATTGTTTTCATTTTTATATCCCACCTAAATATTTTTGTCTAAAACAAAACACCCTTTATTTTTTAAACTTACTCTAACATTACATTTGCTAATAGTATTATATCAACTGAAACTGAATGAATACTAATCATATAACCGTCCAACCTGTCCAATTCGCACACAAATGGACGGTTTCGCAAATACAATGCGAGCGGATGTGATTTGAAATATGACATCTTTGCGGGTTGCAGGCGGGTTGCGGGTTTAACCCGTACCCACAAGAAACTATCCGCACTTTATTTATTTATTTATTTTTATCTTAACTATTGTTTTCATTTTTATATCCCACCTAAATATTTTTGTCCAAAACAAAACACCATTTATTTTTTAAACTTACTCTAACATTACATTTGCTAATAGTATTATATTAACTGAAACTGAATGAATACTAATCATATTATTATTGTTACATAACTGAACTTGTCTCGGATGAAGTGTGATTTGGAATTTTAAATTCCTTAATGAATATGGAGTTATAGTTTAGGATTTTGAAATATATGCTTGTGTTAGTTTATGAATTGATTTAAGATTTTGAATGATTTGTTTGTATTACGAATTGATTTTATTGTATTTTTAATTTTATAAGTTTTAATTCATTAATTATTAATGTTGGAGCATTTTAGAAAATGGGGAGAAAATGACCCAAAATAAATATTTACAAAATGGGAAAAAAATAAGGCTCAAAAATAATTTTTTGAAGAAAAAAGTCCAATCCGCAAACCGCCCGCACATCCGCGAACCCTACCTGCACAAACCGCACTGCAGGCGGTTGTGGGTTGTCTTTTTCCCAAACTGCATAGATGCGGACGGGTCCAAACCGATCTGCAAACCGTCCAAATTCGAACCGCGAACACCCCTACTTTCCAATCCTCATCTAGAGTAGAGAGGTGCAGTGTGAGCTTATAGAGTTCACTACAAGTTCTGTTTTGATAATCTAGTTATTCATTTTTTAAAACTCTTCGTCTATATCATTTATTAAAAAAAAAATTAAGTCGATTCAATAATAACAATAGTTTCATTTTATTATATTTAGTTTTAAAAAAATAAATGGTTTATTTTTAAAAATATACTTGTCATTTATTTTTTTTATTGTCAAACGTGATGAAATGAAGATGTTATCATTATTGAATTAATTTAATTTTTTTTAATGATATATATTAAAAATTAAAAAATAAATAATTTAAATTATTAAAATAAAATTAGGGATAAACTCTTTGGAGAGCGGGAGAGAAGCCTGTCTAATATATATAATATTCTAGGGAGAGAAGCCTGTCCAATATACTATATAATATTCTATGCGCATTCAGCGCCAAGTCTCGCGTTTCACGCGAGGTCTGTTCCAATAACTCATGACATGACTCTGGTGCAAAAGTGCAAATATTTAAATTAACACTCCGTTTGCTAACAAAATGTTGAAAATTAGTCCTTCTCTTAATGTTGTTTTTGGTTGGGAAATTTGAAAAAGAATTTAAAAAGAGAAAGAAAAGAGATTGGTAAAATATAAATAAAATATATTTATATTTAATTTAATTTTTTTAAAATTCTTTTTGGGAAGTGATTGAGACTCCTCTAATCACTACTCTCACCATTCCATACATACGTGGGGCTGATGATTAGAGAAAAAAAATAAAATAAAAATAAAAATTATTGATCAATAAAACAGAGAAGGGGTCAGGGGTCACGGGAGTGTCCCTTATGGGTCGAAGTCATTTTTCATTCCTTTTTAAGTCTTCTAATCAATCAGGGAAAGGCTCCATCCACTCTTTTCTGTCCCTGTACTTGTCTAGCTAGTTGGCCCCACTTATAATGAAACACACCATAATACTCTTTTTAACTTTTCTTTGGTCATGAGTTATCATCAACCCTACAATAATTCACTCAGTGGTGGTCACCACTTAGTAGGTGACAGAGAATAGAAAAATATAAATAAATGATTGCGGTATGAATCATGATTCATAGTGATGATACATTTTGGAAAAGTCAACATAAGACATCTTTCTTTATCAATTTTAATAATACAAACTTTATTCGTATAATACTAGTCACCTTGCTTATTTTTATTTTTTAAAAAGCACTTTTCAAATAATTTTACTTTCTTATTTTTTATATTTTTTTATTTTTATTAAAATTTTTTAATATTTTAAGTAATTTTTTTACTTTTCAGACACACCTAATATAAATACACCTAAAAAGTAAAAAAATTATAAAAAAAATCTTTTAAAAATTCACTAAATACCAAAAATATAAAAAAAATACAAGAATTCAGTACATTTTTTGTATTTTTATGTATTTATTAATTTTTTAAAATATTTTTTCACAAATTTTTTATTTTTTAGATAAGGTGCATCTAAAAAAGTAAAAAAAAATATTTAAAATTTAAAAAATATTCACTAAAAACAAAAAAATACGAAAACTAAAAAAGTTAATTTTCAAAAAACTTAATCCAGAAAACTCAAATCAAAATTTTTTTTTTTTGTCCTCTCAACCTTTTGCTTTCTTAAAAAAAAAAATTGTAAGGGTAGTAGATGAGGAAGCCCGCTATGGATATTTGTACTTTTCTAATTATTAATAAAAGTTAGTTTTTGCTGATAATAAAAAAAATCTTTCAAATAATGCAAGGCTTTTGGGAAAGGTTGTCTAGAGGAGAGAGATTTTAGAGAGAGGGACTAGATGGTGGTGGTTTGCATATTGTTGTCGGCAGCCAATGTTTTAGAGAGAGGGACTAGATGGTGGTGGTTTGCATATTGTTGTCGGCAGCCAATGGTTGTTAGAACAAATTAGCACTGGTTTCAGTGACGGAAGTGATTATGGGTTGTCACGGACTTAGAAATCGTACTTATGTCACTAGCCCCATTGGATGTTTAGGGTTGTAATTGAGTCTTGTGCCTAAAATCCAGAATCAAACTAATCTTGGTCATCAACTTCATATGAGCATTGGTATGAAACAGTCTCATTTGATTTTGATTGCTAAGATTTCGACACCAGAAACTATACAAAACATTTAGCAAGACTTTGTTCTATATTCCATAAGCTAGTCACTGTAAATGTTACATAGTAAATACCTTCGTATTGAATTTCCAAATGCTTGTAAGCATATTAAATTTTATTCTAGTACAATATTAACCACAAAGGTATGATCCTCATTTTCACAAATTGTTGTTGCAAAGATTTAGATCCTAGATTTTCTGTAAGATCAAGTGAGCACCATGTTGGGGTTGGAGTGTCAAGATTTGGAAAGGAGCGTGCACATACGATGGAGAAAGCTGAAATGAGAAGTGTTGCAAAATCATTGCTAAGGCTATTTTTGCTTCCACCATTGCGAAGTTTTGTCCAATGCATATACGAGGACCCCCACCAAACGGAAAGAATGTGCCTGGGCCCTTTGTTGCCTTTGTAATTCCTTCAGAAAATCTCTCTGGCTTAAACTTCGTTGCATCTTTACCCCAAATTTCAGAGTCATGATGGATTGCAATCATTGGCACAAAAAGATCCACTCCAGGGGGTAGAACAACTTCTCCTAGTCTTGTCTTGTTTCGTATAGTTCGAATCATGAAGGCTAGTGGGGAGTATAACCTAAGAGCTTCATAGAGAATCATGGTAATCTGCATATGAAAGGTTACCCGAATTTTAAAGATTGAAACTTCATTAATTAATGAAGTGGTATTCTGTATACAATGCACAAGTATAATTAAATTGACCATGTACTCTTACAATAATGACGTGATACCCGTGTGCATATGCGTGTATTCCTTGCACACTCGTGTGAAAATACATAGACCTAAAATATATAATACATAAATTCGCAAAGCACAAATATAATACATGCATATATATATATAGATCATAAGGGGTATTTTGCGGTGCAAATTTAGAGTTTAGTAAAGAGAAGTCCCGCCATTCATGAAATTTTCACCTTCTTTTAATGCAATTGTATTGAACATTTAAATTTCTTCTTCACAAGATGATAGCTTTTCCTTTTTGATTGTATACTATTTGTGAACTATCAAATAATATTTGTCTATTAAATTTTTGTCCAATTGAAAAGATGATGTATGACTGGCAAAAAGTGTGGTAGTTAGTTCTACTAATTTGAGAAAAATTCCAAAAATTGATTTATGTGAAGAATACTCACAGTTTTAAGTTTATTTAACCCATCAGAGTCTGGTTTGTTGTCTCCAAATACTGCCAAAACCTCTTCTCTCGCTTGAGCTTGCCACTTTTGATGCTTACTCAACAAGACCATCGTCCACACAAGCAAAGATGAGGTGGTCTCTTGCCCAGCGATATAGAATAGCTTGCACTCATCAATCACCTCTTCTATTGTTAATGTGATGTTTTTCTCATTTCCTTGTTCTTGACTTGCTTTCAAATTTGTTTTCAATAGTATTCCCAATAAATCATCATTTCCATCGTCTCCTTTCATAGCTTGCTCTCTTTTGTTGATGATGATATTTTTCAGTAGAGTTCCCACTTCATTATAGATTGCTTTCATCCTCTTGTTTGTCTTCGTTGGTAGAAACCTACAAGCAAGTAAATCTTGAACAAATCTAGACATGAAGAAAGTAACCAAAATAGAAGGCTTCAAAATTATTTTCACCACTTGTTGGTTTGTTTAAGATATATATATATATATATTTCAGATACCTCCATCCTGGAATGTAAAATGACCGCAAGAGTTGGATTATAAGGTCGGTTTGTTCTTTTTGAAGTTGGAATATCTTTTTTCCTTCTTCATAGTTACTACCAAATGCTGTCCGAGAAATCACATCGCCTGTGAGATTATCAAGATAAGGCCATACATCAACCTCACATGACCCTTTTGTTGATGAGACTAACACTTCCCATTTGCTTATCATCTCACTACAACTTGAGCACATTGCTGGTACCATATGCTATATAGCAAACACCAAACACATTGTTAAGCACTGACTGTAAGCACAATAGTGAAGAAAAGAAGTCGAGATTAGAGATTACCTTCAACTTTTCTAGATGAAAGGCTGGGTTGATAAGGTTTCTGTGCTTAGCCCATTTCTCACCTTCATACGACCCAAGCCCTCGTACTAGTAATTTTCCAAGTGGGTTATTGGTTGGTTTTTGAAAGACTTCATGGTTAAACAAAATCTCCTTTATATGTTTAGGATCTGCAATGGTCACTCTTGGTGTTGGGCCCATCCATTGAAAGTAATTTTTACCTGAAAGTTTCTTAGTAAAACAATTAGCTCTAGCAGAATAAGATATCAAGTAAAACGAGCTGTTTTATTTTTATTTTTATTGGAACAAGTGAAATAAGCTTAAGAATCTTGATATTGATGATATAAATATTTGTATCACGTCTTCTTTCAAGCATATATAAGTTTTTAAATTAGATAATTGCTAAAATAGTATTGTAAATTAAACATTCAGAATACTTGATTATTGCTATATGTAGTCAAGACATGTTTATGCACTTTTTAGAGAATGTGTTGCTTAATCTATTTATCTCACCACCACCACTAAAGAAGCCAATGGTAATGGAAGACAATATCAACCTAGAATTTTATGAGTATGATGCATCTTCAAGCTTGGCCCAAATTTAATTTGAATTTCTAAATTGTTGCCTAAGACTGCAAGTAGCTAAAAAATATGTTGTCCAAGCCTAAAATGTTTTGAACTGGGATCTGGTTATTAGGATTGGCCCGCTCAAATTGCACCCCTGTTTTTCCATTTGTTTCATTCCCTTCCATTCAAATAGGTGATGTTTGATTGCCAGATTTAGTTATACTATGAGATTAGATGAGATGGAGATTGGATAGATGATAGGATTATAGATAGTATTATGTAAATAAGTATTTTTGAACAGATAATTATAATTATAGGATTATAATTTTGAATGATAGGAATTATTTTTGAACATGGGATGAAGGTGAAAAATAATCTGGAGAGATCTAATCCCGTAATTCCATAATTTTCATGGTATCACTTAATTTCTCATTTTCCCGATATAATTCCCCATATCAATATTAAAATTATCAGAAGTTTTAATAGCTAAACATATAACTGATTAAAAATTCAGTGGGCTCAGATGCTCCCTATACTTTGACATCTATTTCTTATCCCACAATCTAACATCGGATTAAAAATTCAATGGTCCCATTAATTCCCTCCATGTTCAATCCACCTTTTGTAATGCAAACAATCATGCACCCTTTACTCTCTTGCTATCTGTATATTCTAATTGGTCAAACCTAATTTAGGAAAAGGAAAATTGAAGAAAAATAACATAAAATGTAGCATTCAGCTAATTGGATACTTTAGTTATCCTTGGGATAAACAAGGCCACAAAAAAATCCCAGCAAAATGTTTTAGATGAAAATTTTGGAATTTTGAAAATTTTCAGCAGTAATCACAGAAAACCCAGTTGATGATCAAGAAAACACAGATTGGATTTATATAAAGTAAATATTTTCGAGGTTATTACCAACATGGAGATCTTAATTTTACAAGAAAAACTCAAAATATCACAAATCTCATGGTGGTTTTGAGGAGACATACACATACCATGAAGGTTGACATAGTTAGGGTGGGATGGTAGGAGATGTGGGACAATATCGTCTGAGGACGTGTCCATGGATTTCGATTTTGATTCTCTCATCATTGATATCATCTCTTTTGTGTCTCCATACAACACTTTGTATGGATTTCCTTTGAAACCTTGCTCTCTCAAGCATTTCTCTATCTGCTTCGGCCTCAACCATACCCAGTTCACCACCTTCCATGCATATGTTACCAAAGTCACCAAAGCAATGGAGGCAATAATAGAGCTCACTGTTACTTCCATATTGGAGTGGAGAGAGAGAGAGAGAGAGAGACAGAGAGACAGAGATCCTACCACTAGGTACAAGCTTTATATCATGATGTCAAACAATAGATATGTATTTTAATTATGTAAGCATGACTTTAGTGTCCCAAAACTATTGACCAGTGCTCTGCATTCAACATTTGAAATGATTGTTCATTTATAATGTAAGTAGGTGAGTTTGGATTATAAAAGTAGAGTTTGTACAGTATAATTTTAGTTTTGTCAAAGCTCTGAATCAAAATTTTAGTTTTGTCAAAGTTTTGAATCAAAATTTATTAAGTTAAATTCGGGGGACATGAGCCTTAACAATCCGAATTTTATTATTAATATATATAATTATAAGACTTATTAGATTAAATTATTCTGCAATCCTGAGGAGAGGATGAAAACCCTATAAATATCTACGCTCTAATATATATTAAAGCTTATAAATATATATGTTCTAGAAGCATGTCTCTATATATAGTTTTATGAGTAATATATATATATATATATATGTTTACGTACCAAGGCTTTGACCCAAAATCCAAAAGATTTAAAAAATCAATGGCTCCAGAGACTCAGAGAGCATGAGACAGAATCAATATTGGCTGGCTGGAATTAAAAAGACAATTTTTCGAACTCAAAATTTTACTCAGAAGTATGATATGTGGCTAACATTCAATCTAACTATGGGTTCCACAATACATTAATTTAATCTTAGCCACACAATACATTAATTTAATCTTAGCCACACACTACATTTCTTGGTTGTTTTCGTGGTTCTGAATTCTTGGACAGTAGAATTTTTTGAATTAAAAATTGAAGTATGAAAATCAAAACCTATATATACATATAAAACTTAAAAATTATGAAAATCAGATTTGATTGATATTGAATCAAATAGGATTATTCGTATCCGATTGCACAATAATCGTATCAATCAGATTTAGCATAATCCTAAGCTTATTCAGAACTCATTGAGTTCAACTCGGGATTAAGCTTGGATGAACTCTCTACTCAATCGAACCCATTTGAATTGTAACCTATTTGAGATTTTCCTAAGTCTAACAATGGAATAACTAAAATTGTGTATTAACTGACAAAAAAATGATAAAAGTAGCACCTAATTTTGTGTGTTAAGTACTTATTAATTTAGGGATTAAATGAGTATTTCAATGGTGTAACTAAACTATGTGCTTTGGTCAGATTACTTTTTTGAGATGTGAATGCAAACTCTCAAATAATATATCTATGCATTGAGTATCGTTTGATTGTGAGAAACCATACCAATGCATCTAACTAAACTTCGAAGTCCATTCAATATAAATGTTATACATATAGCTTTGCATTGAATTCCAAAGGCCTAGAAGCATATTAAATTCTACAATAATGTCAGAAATCAAGAATTCAGACAAAAAAGAAAAAATAATATGTGATTCACATTCATTTTAAATGTGGACCTCACCATATTAGAGTTGAATTTAAAGCACACTATTTTTCTTGGTACATTTTAGTGTCTGATAATGATAATGGAAAAAAACATCTTTCAAATGTGAAATGCTAGGCTTTTGGGATAGGTTTACAGAGGAGAGACAGATTTTAGAGAGAGGAACTAGATAGTGGCATTTTTTGGATGGTTGTGAGCAGCCACCAATGGCTGCTAGAACAAACTAGCTCTTTGCTTCAGTGATGGTTAGTGGTTGTAGTTGTCGCCAACTTAGAAATCATACTTATGGCACCAACCTCATTGGATGTCTAGGGTGTAAATGAGTCGCGTCCAGAATCAAACTAATTAATCTTGATCGTGAACATCATATGAGCTTTGGTATGAAATGAAGTCTCATTCGATCATGATTGCCACGATTTTGACAATACCAAAACATTTAACTATAGACTTTGTTCTATAAGCCAACATAAATGTTACACAGTACATACCTTTGCATTGAGTTTCCAAGTGCCTAGAAGTATATTAAGTTTTATTCTAGTACAATATTATACATAGTACATACCTTTTCACATTTTCACATATTGTCATTGTGGAGATTTAGATCTTAGATTTTCTGTAAGACCAAGTGAACACCATGTTGGGGTTGGAGTGTGAAAACATGGAAAGGAGCGTGCACATATGATGGAGAAAGCTGAAATGAGAAGTGTTGTAAAATCATTGCTAAGGCTATTTTTGCTTCCACCATTGCGAAGTTTTGTCCAATGCATATACGGGGACCCCCACTGAAAGGAAAGAATGTGCCTGGCTCCTTCGTTGCCTTTGTAATTCCTTCAGAAAATCTGTCTGGCTTAAACTCTGTTGCATCTTCACCCCAAATTTCACGGTCATGATGGAGTGCAATCATTGGCACAAAAAGTTCCACACCAGGGGGTAGAACAAGTTCTCCTACCCTTGCCTTCTTGAGTATGGTCCGAACAATGTAGGCTACTGGGGGGTATAACCTAAGAACCTCGTAGAGAATCATGGTTATCTACATATAAAAAGTTACAAGAATTTTAAAGATTGAAACTTTTTTAAATTGAAGAAAACTCATATATGTACATACTTTCATAGACGTAGGTATACCTAGCAATAAACATACACACATGTAAGCGGTATTTTGCCATGTAAATTTGGAATTTAGTAAAGAAAACTCCCTCCATTCATGACATTTTCGATAAAAAATTTTAGGAAACAAAAGAGAAGAAATGATATATAATTTCCTACTCCAATGCAATTATAGTAGGTATTTAAATCTCATCTTCAGAATATGATTGCTTTTCCTTTTTGGTTGTATACTAATTGTGAACTTCCAAATTATTGGATTTTTTTTCCTCCTGAAAAGATGTAGTATGATAGGCAAGTAGTGTGGTAGTCAGTTCTATTAATTTGAGAACAATTTCGAAAATTGATTTAGTTGGAAAATACTCACAGTTTTGAGTTGATTTAACCCATCATATTCTGGTTTTTTGGCCCCAAATACTGCCAAAACCTCTTCTCTAGCTAGCGCTTGCCACTTTTGATGCTTACTCAACAAGACCATTGTCCACACAAGCAAAGCAGAGGTGGTCTCTTGCCCAGCAAAGTAGAATAGCTTGCACTCCTCGATCACCTCGTCTGTTGTCAATGTGATGTTCTTCTTGTTTCCTTGTTCTTGACTTGCTTTCAAATTTGTTTCCCATAGTATTCCCAATAAGTCATTATCTCCATCTCCTCCTTCAATAGTTTGCTCTCTTTTATTGATGATGATATTCCTTATTAGAGCTCTGACTTCTTCACAGTTTGTTTTTATCTGCCTGTTTGTCTTTGTTGGTAGAAACCTACAAACAAGTGAATCTCAAACAAATGAAGACATAAAGAAAATACCAAAATAGAAGGCTTTGAATTTATTTTCTCCACTTATTGGTGGTTTGAGATATATATATATATATTTTTGACTTCACCTCCATCCCGGAATATAAAATGACCGCAGGAGTTTGATTATAAGGTCAGTTTGTTTTTTCTGGAGTTGGAATATCCTTTTTCCTTCTTCATAGTTACTACCAAATGCTGTTCGAGAAATCACGTCAGCTGTGAGATTATCGAGATAAGGCCATACATCAACCTCACATGACCCCTTTGTTGATGAGACTAACACTTCCCAGTTGCTTATCATCTCATTACAACTTGAGCACATTGCTGGTACCATATGCTACATAACAAACACTAAAGACACTGTTAAATGCATTTGCTGATGTGATATTGGTTCTAAATCTGCTTTAGTTAATACCTTTAGGCTGTGTTTGGATCATTGATTTGATGAGAGATTTGGAAAGAGAAAGGTTACCTTTTATCTACTCAAATCCATGATCCAAACACAACATTAGACATTTTCAGTAGACTGTAATTTGAAATGGGAAATCAATGGTTTGGTATCAAAAAGTATTATCCTTTTCAAAAAATTTAAAATTCATCCAAGAATACTGTAACATACTCTATGCATCCAAATATTTTTAAAAAGAATCTCACATTTTGAGATGATTACCTTCAACTTTTCTAGATGAAAGGCTGGGTTGATAAGGTTTCTGTGTTTAGCCCATTTCTCACCCTCATATGTCCCTAGCCCTCTGACTAGGTATCTTAAAACTAGGTTTTGCTTTGGTTTTTGAAAGACTTCATGGTTAAACAAGATCTCCTTTATATGTTTAGGATTTGCAATGGTTACTCTTGGTGTTGTGCCCATCCATTGAAAGTAATCTTTACCTGAAAGTTGTGGCCATTATTTGTCAGGGTGAGAAGAAAATGAAAGACTAGGTCTAATAAATAAAAAATTAGCAGAATACGATAACAAGTAAAAAAAGCTTTTTGTGTGTGTGTGAGTGTGTGTGTGTTTTGTTTTGTTTTGATTGGAACAAGTGAAATAAGCTTAAGAATCTTAATATTGATGATACAAATATTTGTCTTATATCCTCCCATAAGAATATGTAAACTTTTAAATTGGCTAATTGCTAAAATAGCTATATAATTTATTTATTTTTTTGGTTAATAGATAGGAGAGTGATAATAAATATGAGAAATATTTACATTATCAAACAAACCGCCCACAATAACTGAAAAGTCAACAAAACCTAACAACCAATAAATCAACTAGCCCTGGCTTAACACAACCACCACTAAGTACATAAGCCCCCATAATAGGGGAGAGATAAACCACCACAAAGAGTATCAAACTCCTCTCCATAGGAGTTGAACTCGAGACCACACACTATAAAAGATGTTACACAACCACTAGGCCAAATGCCTTACGGGATATAAATTAAACATTCAAGAATAGTTGGTTATTGCTAACATTTAGTCAAGACATGTTTATGCCCTTTTTAGAGAAGGGTGTTGCTTAAAGTATTTTATGTAGCCAAGGGTTTTAGTCTCTGTTTTCCTTGTTTATGAGCTGGTTGCTTTTTATGGGTCTTGTGTTTTGGTTTGCATCTTGCTAACTAGCTGCCTAATGTTTTTGGGATGCTCTATGTTTTTTTTGGGAATAAATAAGTAAATTTTATTAAAAAAGTACCAAGGCGATACAAGGAATACAAAAAACAAACAACCCACAGAAGGGCCAACAAAACTAAGTAAGCAAATCCTCTACAAAATTTATAAAAACAAAAACATCAGGATCAACCCAACTCATGACCCAACTGTTCAATACCAACAAAAGCCTATTCTCTAACATCCGGATGCTCTGTGCTTGCTATAGCTCTTATTTCGCTTCGGATCTTTCGTGTGAACTCTTGTTTTTCTTTATGGTTGAAACATTAATACATTTTCTTTTGTAGTATTTATGTTACTGCCACTAAAGAAGCCAGTGGTAGTGGTAGTGGAAGAGTAAAGCAACCTAGGTAATTTGCCCAAGCACGGTCTAAGTCCGCACCAAATTAAAAAATATATGGTTGAATCCTAAACAATTTTGAACTGGGCTGTGGTTTTCCAGATTGGCCAGCTCAAATTGCACTCTTTTTTGTTTCTATTCATTTCATTCCCTTCCATTCAAACATAGATTTTTTATTTTTTATTTTTTATTTTTTATAGCCAGAACACTCCCAAGGGAGGACCTTAGGATCCACCCTTACAAGCCAAATTGGGGAAGCTAGCCGATCGCAAACATAGTTTTGAATCTCCTCTTATCCAAAATCTTGTTTATTTATTTATTTTTATCAAACTAATTTCCATATTTTTTTATAAAAAGAAAAATTCACAAAACAAAATCTGAACCTCATATGGTTTTGAGGAGATAGATATGGATATACATACCATGAAGGTTGAGACAGTGATGGTAAGATGGTATGACGTGCGGGACAATATCGTCTGAGGACGCGTCCATGGGTTTGGATCTTGCTTCTTTCATCACCGATATCATCTCTTTCATGTCTCCGTACAACAACTTGTACGGATTTCCCTTGAATCCTTGCTCTCTCAACCTCTTCTCTATCTGCTTTGGCCTCCACCACACCCACTTCACCACCCTCCATGCGCATGTTAGCAAACTTACCAAAGCTACGGAGCCAACAATTGAGCTCACTGTCACTTCCATATTGAAGGGGGGAGAGAGAGAGAGAGAGAGAGAGAGAGTAACCACTACCACAAGACACCTTTATAATTTTGATGTCGCACAACAGGTATTTTAAATCATTGGATAAATCTATATAATAATGGGAGAATTGTTTTTGAATTTGTTCCAAAATGTATGAGAAATACATTTTAAATCAATGGGGTAAATCTTTTCAAACAAAAAATTAATGGATCAGATCATTTGTTTTTTCACCCATAAACTACTATTCTCTCTCCTTAAAATCTTTTTTCTATCATACATTACTCTTTCTCAAGGCATCTCCAATGGTTCAACAAAAATTTCATCAAATTTGAATAAAAATATGGCCAATTCCTCTATCTGATATTAGTCACTGTAATGGTGAACTACTATAACTTTCATCAAAACACAAGATATTCGGAGAGACGACTGGCCGGTTGACTGGCAAGAGCAAAATGATTTTTTTTTCCTTCCATTTCTGTTTCCCTCAATTCCTTTGCCATTTTTTTCCTCCTCCATGAAATCTTTTCCATTTCTTTTTACCTCCATTAATTATGGACTTCAAAAAACAGATATAAACAGATTAACGTATGACTCGCTTAACTTCTTATTTGTTCACTTCATTTTCATCCTTTTCTTCTTCCTCATCCTCTGATGATGAATGTGATGATGAAAAAATTGTGAAACTTTTGGGTTTTTATGAGATATACTGAGAAGTGATTCAGACAAACCAATAGGCATGCTCGCAACCTTTTACAAGAGCAGTTTCTTGAAGCACTATCTTATTCAAACAAATGGCAAAATTCCATGATGATTCTCACAACCCACTTGTTGACCCTTCCCCTCTGTACTCTACATTTTCCACTGAAAATCACAATCACTACATACGTAAACAAATCTCATCAACAAACAACAATAACCTTTAGGCTCTGTTTGATTGCTGAGAAAATGGATAAATTAAAGCAAGAGGAAAGAAAAGCTTCAAAACCCCAATCTTTCTCCTTAAAATTCCACTAAACTGAACCTAACCCAAGTATTCGACTCGATTGTTTTTTTCAAACCCAATTCTAGTTTATTAAAGAAAACTAGAAAAGAACATAAGAGATTCAAAGTTTTCATTTTCTCCCTTAATTTTTCTCAGGAACCAAACAAGATCTATGAGAAAGCAAACTTGTTCTTGGACCGACAGATTGTCGAGGTCATTGGTAAGCAGTTGACCCTTAATCTCAACGACGACTGCACTCACGTTGATATATATATATATAGCTCAAATGACAAAACAAAGTATCAGAGAGAAAAAGCAAAGGTTGTACAACTGAGAGCTTTTTAGAGAGAAATAAAGAAGTTGGTAAAGACAAAGAGAGGTTTGAAGAGAGAATCTATCGAATAATGCTTTGAGAGTGCTATGCCTACTAGTTCTGGGAATTATGCAGTTAACCAGATGACCGGGGGGTAACTGGCTGGACATCCAACCAATCGTCCGGTGGGTTCCGCCCCCAATGTTCACGCACAATAAACTGGTGAAAGCTGGGCCAAGTTCTCAGTTTGGTAAAAGATTTGGGATGTCCTCAGTGAAAAGTTTTATGAAACCATTGGAGACCAAAAAAGTATATTTTTTCATCAAATTTAAATTTGGTGATGGATTTGGTTAAACGTTGAAGATGGCCTCAGTCAGTGTCCTCTACCTCTCCTCTAGCCCTTCTCTTTCGCCTATCTCCTCTTGTGACTATCGCCATCGCGACGCCATTGACCACCTCTTCTCTTGTCGTCATCTTCTCTCGACAACACGACTGACCACATTTTCTCTCTTCTCACCTTCCTCGTTCGTCTCTCTCCTCTTCCAAGGTAAATTACAACTTCTAACTTTTGCAAGTCATGAAATTTTTGTGGGTTTGTAAAGTTCAATCTAGGTTGTACAAAGAAGTGATAGACAGAGAAGCCATGGATCTTCATAGGAGAAAAAGCTTAACCGGAGGCTGGGTCCGCCAGGTGAACAAGAAAAAGAACAAGCTTCCTTGACCCACAACAATGGTGGAAACAGAGTACAGAATGGTTGGATAAACAACCAGAAAGTATCGTTCTCAAATAACCCAATTGGAAATACCTTAAAAGCTCCATGGTCATCTTTTCCATTTATTCATCAGATCCAAAGCTGACAGACCTATGGTGGGACAAGAGGGGGTGGATTCTGCAAAGGTACTCTTAGCTTTTTAATTTTTTATTTTTACATAGTCGTATTATTTGCTTTTTTTTTTGTTTTGACAGAGGATATTTACTCTCTTCAGTTACATTACTAGATGGATGTTGTTGTGATTCTTGCTTTATTGTTTTACCTTTTCTTATGTTTCTGATGTACTAGATGTAATGGATTTTATTTTATTTATTTTTCTTTGTTTTCATTGGGTTAAATTTGTTTTTTTTTGACCATTAATTGTGTTTTCAAAAAATATTTAATGATCATGATTACTCCATTCAAGTTGCTTTTTTTAAATTTTTTTTTATTTTATAAATTCCAATCCCTTGATCCAATTTCAAGTGTGTGTGTTCATGTGAGCAAACCAAATGGATAACTGGAGCTATTTGATTTTTTTTTTATCGATTGTTGTTCATAACATTTCAGTGCAAGTTCATATCCTCTCCGGCCTCTCTCTCCCGTTGTTCTTGCGGAGGACAGCTCAAATAGAGCCACGTCACCCCCACAAAAAAATGAATAGTTATTTGTTTCTTTGAAAAAAAAATTCAAAACATTCCCACACTGATTTTCATTTTCATTTTCTTTTTCTTTTGACACTCCTTCTCTATCTCCCTCACTGACACACGTAGGCGTTTCACATCCCACCACACACTCTCTCCTCATAAAAAATTAAAAAAATATATTTTAATCTTTTTCATTTTATTTTCATAATATATAAAATTTTAATTTTATAAAATTAATATCATTAAAAATATACCTTTAAAATGAGATTAATATTAAATATATTTAATAAAAATTTAAAATAAATAAAAAGTAATTATGATGTTTAGTATATTGTCAAATTATTATTTTTTAAATATAAAAATTAATTTGATGAAATAAACACACAAAAATCATATATTTTTGAAATTCTCAAAAACAATCTTCATTCCAAAAAAATTCATATGAAAATAATGACTTTTAATTTAATTCTATTAACCAAACAAGTTTATAAGTTTATAACTTTTTTTAAAGGAAATTAAAAAAAAATCTATTTAATTTACACCTATGCATAGATTGAATTTGTATTTTAAAGAAAATAAAAAATTTACACATATGCACATATTGGATTTGTGTGTTTTTATTTCCTTCAAAAAAAATTATAAACTCGTTTGGTTAATAAAATAAAATTAAAATTCATTATTTTCATATATATATATATATATATATATATTTTGGAATGAAGATTGTTTTTTAGAATTTCAAAAATATATAATTTTTGTGTGTTTATTTTCATCAATTTTTTTTATATATTTTAAAAATAATAATTTGAAAGCATAACTAAACATAGTAATTATTTTTTTATTTATTTTAAATTTATTAAATATATTTAATATTAGTCTTATTTTAAAAGTATATTTTCACGGCTTCGGCTTCGGCTTCGGCTTCGGCTTAGGCTTAGGCTTAGGTTTAGGTTTAGGTTATTTTTTAGGCTAAAATTTATAAAAAATAAAAAAGATTAAAATAATTTTTTTTAAATTTTTTTATTAGAAATGTGATAGAGAGAGACAGAGTGTGTGTGCTGGTGTGTATTTTTTTTATTTTGTTTAAAGAAACAAATCTAAACCGTTAATTTCTCTGCGAATGACGCAGCTCTATCTGAGTTATCCCTTGCAGGAATAGCCGGAGAGGGAGACTGGCGAGGATCTGGATTCTTTCATTGCACCATGTTAGCTCATTAATATTCTTTAATATGATGCTTGATTTCTATTGGGAATTATTTTAAATTTAATATTATCTTCTCTGACTTCAGGAGAGGGAGAGAGCCTTCGTTTGAGAAGAGAGAGGGATGGGGGATACCAGTTGGTGAGAGAGAGATAGTTGAGAAGATTAATGTTTTACAATCTTTTGGGGGGAGAGAGATAGAGGTGATGGAGAACAGGAGAGAGTGGGTGATAAAATTGAGGAAAGAGGGAGACAAACTGGTAGGTGAGACGTGCAATTTGGGAGAAGCACAATTTATCTTGGGAAGATTTTTTTTTATTAAAAAAATATTTTGAGTAGTAGGGATTGAGTTAAGATAAAGGTTACCCGGTTTAAGTTATTAATGTTTTGAAAATAAAATATATTTCAAGTGTATATATA
The DNA here is from genome assembly GCF_004153795.1 of Camellia sinensis. Taxonomy (NCBI): domain Eukaryota; kingdom Viridiplantae; phylum Streptophyta; class Magnoliopsida; order Ericales; family Theaceae; genus Camellia; species Camellia sinensis. The sequence continues at coordinate 2,071,778 of NW_021026252.1, read as the reverse complement.
TTTGTATATAATGGTTATAATGATTCATTATAGCTATAAAATAAAATATTTTTTTTGTGTGGTGTTTTGCGGAGTGGTCGGCGTGCGTGGAACAGAGCCACTTTTGTGTGTGCATGGATGAGTAGATGTGTGTGGGGTTTTGAGTAATTGATAGAAAAATTAATTTTTTGACTTTTTAATCTATTTTATTTTTTTTAAATAAAAATGTGAGAGGTGATAGTGAGCTAAAATAAGTAAAAAGTTAAAAACTAATTTTTTTTTTTAATTCTCAAAAGACCCTGTATAGGGATGTATATTTTACGTTCAACTTTAAGCATGGGGAGTATAATTTTTTTAATTCCCAAGAAGAATGGTTAGTTTAATATTGTTTTTGTTTTTGTTTTTTTTTTTTTTTGATGTGTTTTTTGATGTGATGAAGCTTGGGTTTGCTTAATGTGAGATTGAAGTGAGAATCAGACTCATTTGTCTAAGTGCAATATGCTTTGATTTTAGAGCATGTGAGGGGGAGAGAAATTTGAAAATAAGATAAATTACAAATAAATTTTTGCGGTTTATTTAAATTATAAATTATTTTATGTAATTTTAAAAATTATATTATGCTTCGTAACGTTTTTAATTTCATAATAAATAGGTCATTTTATTAATAAATTATTAAGTTAATTAACAATTTTTAATAATGTTAAAATTTTATTTCAATTAATAATTCAAATAATTTTATTATTGTATAGGCGAATAGTTAGAAATTTCACTTTTTCAATTAATTTTGTTAAATAAAAAATTCTGACAGAGAGGTATTTATAATTTTCTAAACTATAAGGAATAATTCGAATTTTAGGCAAATTTTAGAGAGTGTATTTGTAATTTATCCATGAAAATATATCAAATCTATAACCTATATAAAAAGAATGTAAGAGTGGTGTAACACTGCTGCTTCTTGGTGTAACGTTGCTGCTTGTTTGGTTCGTAATAACTATTTCTTTGCAGATGTAGGCTGGGTAATGTTATGGATACTAAATTTTTTGCCAAACAAATGACCAAATATTTCATATGGATATATGGTCCACAATTGCCGACCCCAAGACATTTAGTCATTTATTTAATAAAAAAATTAGGCCTATAACATTTTCCGATGTAGGCTGGACACGTGGACTGCAAATCAATCACCCGCATGCATAGTAGTGGAAGAAGACAAATTTCATCATTCCTTCTAGAAATTTCTAACTCCTTCCTACTGCTTGCCTATTTTCCAAAGGTTTTCCCGCAGATTTTTTGATGTTGCTGTTTCCTTCATTTCCAGCTCTTTCCTTGCAAATTTGGGTTTGGACATGTGGGCTTCAAATCATCCGCATACGCAATAGAAGAAGAAAACAAAGCGCAAGGATCCTCTACAGTAAAAGCTTGAAGTGATCTCCTAGAATGATTTAATCTAATGGCTGAAATTAAAACTAACCAAAACGACGCCGTTTTGGTTAGTAAGTTGAAAAAAAAAAAAAATCAATTTCGGCGAGTCTAGCAGCCATGGCGTCCACATTGCTCCCAATTCTGGCGACGGAGATCGTGATTCCAATGTGTGCGGTGGTCGAAACCCACAGATCCGTCGACATTGCTCCTCTATTTCTCTGCTCTCCTCTTCCGTTGGTCCAAAATCTAAGCCAAATTCCAAAATCGTTCGTTCATTGATTTCATTTTCTTTGCACCGCACATACAACATATATTTCTCTCCCTCCCTATAACTCTGATTTTGCCATGTGTCTATTATTAAAAAAAAAAAAAAAACCTTTTCCGTAACTCTTCTACGTTAACGCCTCTCTGCTTTCTTTTTCTTTTCCATTATCTCTTCTCTAATATGCAAATCTAGTTTCACTTTTTCTACTATTGCGAAAAATCAATATTTGCACATATATATATATATATATGTATACATACATATAAATTATACACTCAAGGAGATAAAGTAAAAGCAGCAAGGTAAAATCCCCAAACCCAAAATTTTTTTATTGAAGGCACATATTTTTGTTGTTGATTTTGGTCTTAAAGAAATTCTCATAGTCCAGATTGAAACACCTCAGCCTTTTTCGCCGTTTATTGCCAGTGATTTATTTGGCTCAATAGGTTTTTACCTAGAAAGAATGGACATAAGAGGAGACGCGAGAGAGAAGAAGAACTCCAGCATAAAAGGAGAAGAAAAAGAGAGGAGAAGGGGATGGGTGGGGTCGCCGGGAGGAAGGAGAGTCCACCGGAGATGGAGAAGAACTCTGGTGGCTGGTGTCCTCTGTCTCTCTTCTTTTCTCTTTTCAGGCTTTCTCTTTCTCCTTCTGTTTTTCTTTCTTTTTTTTTAATTTCCCCCACCAAAACGACGTCGTTTTAGTGAGGGATGATCTCAACCCTTCGTTCCATTAATGAGACATGTGTCGCGCCCTCATAATTATACTCGAGGAGATCACTCTAGAGGATCACTCTAGAGGATCCTAACGCATTACAAACCCCTTAGACATTGAATAGTATGCACAAATATTGGCATAAGTTGTCATCCATAACGCCACTTGAACCTTAACTATCCCAGCCTCCTCACTCCAGGCCATTAAAAACCTTGTCGTTCCTAGTTTTCCACATTGTCCAAATAATAGTAAAAGGGATAGCCTCCCAAACAAGTTTCTTTACACCTTTTTTTTTTTAACTGAAACCATACCACCAGCAAAGTAACTGCTTAAAGTTTGGAGGAGTGACTCACTCTAAATTCCATCCTCTGAGACAATCACACCACACATTCATGAATACTCACACTAAATACAAAAGAATGAGAAGAATTATTTGACTTACCAATCAATGAGGTAGAGGCCATATATATATAATATATTCATCATACACTTTAGGAAATAATATCACAAGGTAAGATTCCTCTTTAGGAAACAATATACACGAGGTAAGATTCTTATAATCAAAATAATTCATATTCTAATTTCCATGTTAAAACATAATATTTTGATTTCTATATTCAACACTCCTCCTCAAACTGACGTGAAAATATTCAACAAACGTAGATTGTGAATGGAAGACTGGAGCAAAGTTGGTCCCACAGATTTTGTGAACATATCTGCCAACTATTAAGAAGAAGAGACAAAGGATGGACAGCACAATGCCAGTTTGAACCTTTTCTCGAATAAAATATATGTCAACCTTGATATACTTGGTACGCTCATGAAATACAGAATTAGAGGATAACATAATGGCAGATTTATTATCACAAATAAAAAGGAAGGAATAATCTCCTCAAAACCCAACTCTGCTAGAATAGAACGAATCCAAAGAATCTCACATGTCCCATGTGCTATAGCCCGATACTCAGATTCTGCAGAAGACCTAGAAACCACCACTTGCTTCTTACTTTTCCATAAGATAAGATGATCACTGTAGAAAGTACATAAGCCAAAAGTGGAATATCGATCAGTCCTAGATCCTGCATAATTGTATCGGTGAAACAAGAGAGCCCAGATTGAAGACCAGCTGTAAAGGACAATCCCAAGCCATGAGAAGTTTTTAAATACCTCAAAATATGATGAACCGTGTCAAGGTGCTCTTTACGAGGTGCAAGTAAACACTAACTGCAAATGTCAAATTAGGTCTAGTATTGGTCAAATACATGAGACGTCCAACAAGACGTTGATACATGTCTGAGTCATCCAGCAACTCGCCAGACACTGATGTGAGTTTGACATTAGGATCCATAGGAGTAGAAGCAGGTTTACACACTAACATACCAGTATCCTAAAGCAAGTCAATGGTGTACTTTCTTTGAAATAAGGAGATTCCTCCCTTGAGCGAACCACCTCAATTCCCAGAAAATATTTGAGACATCCCAAATCCTTAATATCTAAAGTTTAGCCCAAGTCCTTCTTTACTTGACCAATACCGACAGAGTCATCACATGTGAGAATAATATCATCCATATAAACTAACAAGACTATACACTAACCTGTAGAATTTCGGCGAATGAAACAAGTGTGATCGGAGTGCCACTGAACAAAGCCCATAGATATAATAACAAAACTGGAGCGATCAAACCATACTCGTGGAGACTGTTGCAAACCATACAAGGATTTGCATAACCGGCACACTTTCCCCAAATACTTCCCCTCATCTTGAAAACCAGGTAGAGGAGCCATGTAAATTGTCTCAAGAAAGATCTCCATGGACAAAATGCATTCTTGACATCAAGCTGATTAAAAGGCCAAGAATGAGATGCTGCAAGGGAAATAAAGAGACATACAAAAGTAAGCTTGGCGACAGGTGCAAAAGTGGCACCAAAATCCTTACCAGGAATCTGTATAAAACCTTCGGCCACCAAACGGGCTTGGTAACGGTCAACTGAGCCATCAATGAGGTACTTTATAATGAACACCCAATTGCAACCAACTGTGCTTTCTCCAGGAGGTAAAGGTACAAGATCCCAAGTGTGATTCTATTCTAAGGTCGCCATCTCAGTCTGCATAGCCACTACCCATTTGGGATTTTGAAAGACCGCACATACAGAACGAGGAATAGACTCCGACTTAAGCTTGCCAAGAAAAGAACGGTAAGAAAGGGAAACCTTGTCATAGGAAAGATACTGAGAAATAAGACGATCAGTACTACTCAAATAACTCAAACGATTTGGAGGATGTGGATCCCGATGTGGGTTATAATGAGGAGGTGAAGGAGAAGCTAAAGGAAAAGAGTTACCTGACCCAGAGATCAGAGAGACGGCATGGAGGGCTGAGTACGTGGGTGATAGGAGTATACTTGCAATAGAGAAGGAAGCAAAGGTTGAGAATGAGGAGGGGGACAACCTTATTCTCAACCTCGTCCAAAATGGTCACTAGGCGAACAATGGAAGTAACAGGAGGAGAAGCCTACAAACAAAGTTTAGTACCAAAGAACAAAAGATCCTCACAAAACGTAATATTTAAAGTGTGGTGAAAGTGATGAGACACAAAGTCATAACACCTATACCCTTTGGACATGAAAGAGTACCCTAAGAAGATATAATGAAAAGATTCGTCAGCTAACTTTCTGTAAGTGAGACTCCAATTTTGAACAAAACAGGTACACCCAAAGACGCGAGGTAAAAGTGGAAACAGAGTGATGGTGTGCATAAGGGTAAGAAACGAAGTGAGTCCATGCAATACATGACTAAGGGTCCTATTAATGAGGTAAACAGCAGTAAGGACAGCCATATGCCAATAAGACTTGAGAACACCCATACCTCGAAGAAGACATCGAACAACAAACATAATATGACGATTTTTGCATTCAGCAACACAATTTTGTTCAGGGGTCCAAGTACAAGTAAGTTGTTGAAAAATACTAGTTTGATTAAGATAGGAACGAAATGCATTAGAAATATATTCCCCAGCATTATCAGAACGGATAGTCCTAACAATTGCATGAAACTGAATTTTAACCATCTGTAAAAATTGGACAAAAATGGAAAAGACATCAGACTTACAACGAATTAGACAAACCCAAGTGTACCTAGTGTGATCATCAATAAACGTCACATAATATCTATAACCAGCCCCCAAAAAAAAAAAAAAAAAAAAAAAACAACAACAACAACAACTATTCAAACAACATCATCAACAACAATATCATCTAACAACATCAACAACACACAAATCTGAGTAAATCTGAGTAAAGAGAGGTAGATCTAAGTAGAGAGAGAGATAGATCTAGCTGCAATCTAATATATATATGTGTGTGTGTGTGTGTATATAACACATAGAAAGAGAGGCGGAAAGGTCGGGCGGCGGAGGAGATCGCGGAGGAAGGCAGTGAAGGAGATCGGCATGACGGCAGAGGAGGGCGGTGGAGAAGCGGCGCTGTGAGATCGGCGGTGGAGGAGCGGCGCTGTCAGATCGGTGGAGGAGGGGCGCTGTGAGATCGGCGCTGTGAGATCGACTCTTCTCTCTCTCTCCTCATTTTTCTTACGTGAAATGAAGCCGTGTGTGAGAGGAGAGAGGATCTGAGATAGGAGAGAGAAAGATCTAAAATGAGGGAGATAAGGGAGATGAGAGGTGTGTTCTGGTTTTCGGATTGTGAGATGAGTTCTGAGATAATAGAGAGAGAGAGAGAGGAGAGTATATATTATATAAGTACAGATATAATATTATATTATATTAGGTTTATTATTATTTATGTTGAGCATAGAAAGTAGTTGGTTCTAGTCAACACAGAGTATAGATATAATATAATATAATATTATATTATATTAGATGAGTGTATTATATTAGATTTGAAATGAGAGAGAAAGAGGGAGGCGGCAACGGGGAACGGGGCCGGGGTCAGGCCAGGGTCGGGGCCAAACCACTTATCACCGTCCCCGGCCCGAAAATGAGCGGGGATTTTTTTTTTTAATACCGTCCCCGGCCCGTCGGGGGTATTTTTCGAGGAAACACCGTGTTAATCGGGGTCGGGGGGTTGGGTCCCCATCGGGCCGGGTTTAAATTGCCATCTCTAGTTGGGGTGCAGAGTTTTAGGGTTTTTTGTTTTTTTGTTTTTTTTATGCTTATGTGGCTCTTGGGCACAAAAGAAAAATGTTTGAGAGTTTTAAATTGGGAACACTAAAGGAGCTCTAGAGAATGGGTCCCACTGACTGATGTGATGTTTTGACCTTAAATTTTTATTTTTATTTTTTAAAATTTTCACCTTATTAATGATCCATTAGTGCTCGTAAATTAGTGAGATGTATCATTATTGGACACAAAATGTGTTTTGTTGTCGGTTATTTGTCACCGTTATTGTCACCGTCACCTCACCCTCTTGGATGCAAAGTTTGTTTTGTTTTTGTTTTTGGTTTTTTTTTTTTAAAATTTTATGCAAAGTATAATAAAATAATTAAAATATATTATTTACAATAAAACACATTTAATAAAATAACTTTATACAAAATATTTTGAGTGCAAATATTCAAAATACATAAAAACACATAAATCATGGAAAATTATAAAATTTTATTTTAAATTTGTAAAAAAAAAATTAAAATTTTTAAGTGTAAATTTTCTAATATTACTCTAAATTTTATAATTTTTAAGTGTATTCAGATTAATGGATCTAAAAAGTAAAAAATGTTAATTAAAATATTTAAAAGGTTTACTAAAAATAATAAAATACAAATTGAAAATTTTAAAAATTATTTTTGAAAACTCCAAAACTAAATAAGTTTTGAATTTCAAATTTATAAAAATTATTTTCAAAATATACAACCAAACTCTAATTATAAAATTCATTTGAAAATCCAAACCAAACGGACCATCTATTTATATTTTGACCTCAAATTTTTTTTTTTTGCGCAACAAATTAGATAAATTATATTTTAATCTATAAGATGAATATTTTTTTAGTATTTTTATCAAAAAAAGTTACAGATTTTACAAATTTTAGCCTGATACGTATAAATTATAACTGCATTTTGATCTCAACAACGCGGGCATACACTAGTATATATATATAAATTATTAATTTCAGTTCCATATCAACATTTTAAGGTAGCTTGGTTGGTTGAAGCTTGCTTCCACTTACCCCCAAGGTAACGTGTATTTTTTAAGATTTTTGATCATATAACAAATGTTTGTTCTTCGTTAATCAATTACTAAATCAAATTAACAAAATATATGATGTAAACAATTTTTTTTATTTATTATTATTTTTTTATTTTTTAGAAATAGCTATTTTAAACCTTTATGAAATTATAGACTTTACTTTTTCTTTCTATTTCACCTTCGTTATTTTATTTTATTTTTCAACTAGTTACAATACTTTGTCCAACCATCGCACCACTCTCTCTTACCCTTACACTGTATTTTATTGGAGAATATGAAAATGGATTTGGAAAGAAAAATGAAAAGGAAAAAGTGTGTGAAACTAAGTGAAATGTATATATATTTTATTCACATTTCACATATATTTTTCTTTTTTCTTTTCAAATTCCTTCACAAAATGTCAAATCAAATACAACATTAATTTGCACCACCGTCATTATTATCTACAAGTATTTAGTGTGTTGTTGTATTAAGTTAAAGAATGTTATGGTGATGTAGAGAGGGATTTGGTGTGTTGTTGTGGAAAGTTAAAAGAAAGAATGTCATGGTAGTGTAAAGAGGGATTTGGTGGTGAGTGGATGAAAATGAAGATGGTATGATAATTTTATTTTTGTATTAAAGGGTATTTGGGGTAGATTTTATCTCATATTTTAACTAAAAAGTTATTAGAAAAATCACTGTCAGAAGGTAAGCAAGTTTAGTTTGTCTAGTATAATTTTAGTTTTATCAAAGCTGTAAACCAAAATATATTTAACTTAAATTAAATTCGGGCTATGGACATGAGTTTTAATAATTTGAATTTTATTATTAAATATGTACAATTATAAATAATTAACATATAATATACATATAAAATGCTTATTATTTTTTCACTCTCAGATTTAATTATTCAATTTTGTTGCTAATTTTCTTATTATGTTTTATAAGTCTTGTAATTTTTTGGGGATATTTTTATTTTATTTTAAAAAATTGCAATTCATTAGTTCATGACAATTCAATGCTCAATTCAAAATAAATTTGTGTTGAATTCAGTTAGGGTTCACAATGGATCTGATTGGCATAATTTTAGTCCCAATCAAAATATGACAATTCTAATAAAAGATGATTCGAATCCTGTTTATCTGGTATTTGATCTTAAAAATTCAACACAACCCAATTCATACTTTAATTAAATGAATTGTGATTATTGTATTATAGTTAGTTAAGCGAGGTAAAGAATATATATAATAATAGTCAAATCAGATTGTGACTGACTTAAGTTTAAACAAATTTCCTTGCCTCAATCCAAAAGAAATAAAGAATCAATATGGTCCCCAAGACTCCGAGAGCGTAAGGCAATCAATATTGGCCTGCTGGAATTAAAAATTGTACTATGAAAATCAAATCTTATATATACATATAAAAATTAAAGTATGAACATAGGATCTGATTGATAATTGAATTGAATTGAATTGAATTGTATTTATTTATATCCGATTGGACAATAATTGGACCAATTGAATTTAGAGATTTATCAAATTATTAGATTAGAAATTATTAACAAATCAGATTAAATCCAAATTGTTGACCGGCCTAACCTGATTCATTGAGATAAACTCGAGATTGGGCAAACCAGGTTGGACTAGAGGTCAGGCTTAAGCCTAAGTTGGGTAAATCATTTTGACATTTTGAAATAAACTTGAAAATTAATGATTCAAGTCTCGCCATAAATAAAAGTTTCGCCATATATGTATTTGTGTGTAGTAATATGAAGTGTAGGGTAGGAGAAAGAAAAGATCCTTCTTAGGAGGATGTTAGCAAGTAGAAGTGTTGGTGGTGAGGTTCATGAATTCTTCTTTTCCTTTTTTCTTTTTCTATTGCACAAACAGGGGATGATTGGTTTTCTGAGGTGTGAATGCAGTATCAAAACATTTAACTAAACTTCTGTCTAATAAATCGTTTATTATAAATTTTACAGTAATGATAGAAATAAAAAATTCAAACAAAAAAGAAACAAAAATATTATTTAAAAAAAAAAAATGCGATTCATATTCATTCTAAACATGGACTCTAGAGTTGAACTCAAACCACTAATATTTCTGAGTCTGAATTCTCTAACAATACTGTAAATTTTATTTAGCTACAATATTAACCACAATGTTAAGATCCGCATACATATTGTCATTGTAAAGATTCAAATCCTAGATTTTTTGTAAGATAAATTGTGCACCATGTTGGGGTTGGATCGTGACAACATTGAAAGGAGAATGCACATATGATGGAGAAAGCTGAAATTTGAAGTGGCGTAAAATCGTTGCCAGGGCTATTTTTGATTCCAGCATTGCGAAGTTTTGTCCAATGCATATACGAGGACCCCCACTGAAAGGAAAAAATGTGCCTTGGCCCTTTGTTGCCTTTGTAATTCCTTCAGAAAATCTCTCTGGCTTGAACTCCAATGCATCTTCACCCCAAATTTCAGGGTCATGTTGGATTGCCATAACTGGCAATGTAAACTCTACTCCAGCTGGTAGAACAAGTTCTCCTAGCCTAGTCGGTTTGTGTATAGCTCGAAGAATGTGGGCTGCTGGTGGGTATAACCTAAGAACCTCGTACAGAATCATGGTTATCTGCAGATAAATGATTAGAGGAATTTTAAAATTTGAATCTATATTGAGTAGTCAAGCAGTACAAAATCCTAAAGTATAATTAAATTGACCATGTCTTCAAACAATAATGAAGTGATAAACCTATTGTGCATATGTAAGCCTTCCCTGCATTCAATTTGTGAACTTCCAAATTATATTCATCTATTACTTTCGAAAAGATGAAATACGATTGGAAAAAATTACAGTAGTCAATCTTATTAATTTGAGAACAATATAAAAAAATGGATATATATATATATATAGAAAACACTCACAGTTTTGAGCTGATTTAACCCTTCATAGGTTGGTTTATTGTCCCCAAATACTGCTAAAGCCTCTTCTCGAGCCAGAGCTTGCCACTTTTGATGCTTACTCAACAAGTACATTGTCCACACGAGCAAAGCAGAGGTGGTCTCTTGCCCTGCAAAGTAGAATAGCTTGCACTCCTCAATCACCTCGTCTGTTGTCAGTGTGATGTTCTTCTTATTTCCTTGTTCTTGACTTGCTTTCAAATTTGTTTTCAATAGTATTCCCAACAAGTCATTATCTCCATCTCCTTTCATTGTCCGCTTTTTCTTATTGATGATGATATTCCTCATTAGAGATCTCACTTCCTCATAGATAGTTTTAATCTTTGTGTTTGTCTTCGTTGGTAGAAACCTACAAAAGTAAATCTTGAACAGATGATGACATGAAAACAAGAAATTTTATCAACTTATTTGGAGTATAGTATTTTGAAAATATGAACATTACTGCTTTTAGCATTCAGTATCTACTAAAATAGAAACCTACAAAAGTAAACTTTGAATAGATGATGACATGAAAACAAGAAATTTTATCAACTTATTTGGAGTATAGTATTTTGAAAATATGAAAATTAGTGCTTTTAGCATTCAGTATCTATTAAAAAAAATACATGTAAAACAATTCAAATTGGTAAAAAAAAATTTGAAATTGTAATATAATATCATTTATAGTTTAGTCTTTTTGACAAAAAGCAAGTAAAACAATCATAAATTCATTTTATCTTACCTTGATCCTGGAATGTAAATTGATTGCATAAGTTGCATTATAGTATTGAATTGCTCTTTTTGGAGTTTGAATATCCTTTGTCCTTCTTCATAATTACTACCAAATGCTGTTCGAGAAATCACGTCGCCGGTCAGATTCTCAAGATAAGGCCATACATCAACCTCACATGACCCTTTTGTTGATGAAACTAACACTTCCCATTTGCTTATCATTTCACTACAACTCGAGTACATTGCAGGTACCATATGCTATATAACAAACACCAATAAGACTGTTTAGTACTATTATTATTTTTGTATGATTGTTAGGCCTTGTTTGTTGCAGCTCATTGAAACAGCTTATAAAAATTAAAAATAAAAAGTTGAAGATTTAGAGATTAATTACCTTCAACTTTTCTAGATGAAAGGCTGGGTTGAGAAGATTTCTGTGCTTGACCCATTCCTCACACTCGCACGATCCAAGCCCTCTCACAAGTAATTTGCCAAGTGGGTTCATCGCGGGTTTTTGAAAGGCTTCATAGTTATGTAAGATCTCTTTTATCAATTTAGGATCTGTAATGGTTACTCTTGGTGTTGGGCCTATCCATTGAAAGTAATTTTTACCTGCAAGTTTTGGCCATTATTTGTCAAGGTGAGAAGAAAATGAAAGACTTAAAACAATTGTTAGCAAAATATGATAATATGTGAAATATGCATAAGAATCTTAATAATATTGACATTGATTGTAAAAATAATATTTGAGTGATGTCCCCTGCAAGTAGAAATTATTTTATTTATTTGGTCCCGTAACAATCCAACTTTATATTCATTAACTAAAATAGTGAGACTAGTATTTTTTTTTTATTTATAACGATTTGACAAGTATAAATGATCTAAAACAATTCTCCTAGAGCATCCGCATCAGTCTTTTCAAAATTTTAGTCAAATTTAACCTAAAATTCATTTTTTCTATTTTGACTAGTCACTTTTTTAGTATTTACTACATCAAAATCTCTATTTTAACTCAATTTTATTAAAATATTAATTTCTTATCGTATTTGTTATTCTTTCATTTTTTATTTTTTTATTAAATTGATGAGGTGCCACCTAAACAATTCATAAAAAATGCAAAAAAAAAAAAATTTGCCATTGACCGGCGGACTGGTTAAGCTAATTTTGGACATTTTTCTTCTGCTACCGGCACTTATGAGACATTCGAGTGGACGATCGGTTTAAAGATTTTGGCTCAGTTTTGCTCCAAAAAATATAATAAAAAATAATATAGCTAATGAACAGTTCTGTAAGCAAATTTAACAAAAAGTGAATTTATAAAAAATTTGTTGAGGCTGGTGGAGGAAGGATTTGATACTGATGCTCTCTACAAAAGCTTTGAAGCTATTGCAGAGAGTCTGATGCGGATGCTCAAGTCACTCTCTTTTATGATCATAAGCTTTTGAATTAGCTTATTGCTAATATATGTTTTGAAAAAAAAAAATTAAAAAAAAATGTTAAAAAAACGTAAGTAGAGTCCTGAATCAATTCACTTGATCTAGACGATTTGTCTTGTAAGGTTAGTCCAACAAATCAGTAACTTAAAAAAACAATTCATTGGACATGTAGCCAGTCGAATGAGTTTTTTATTATTATTATTATTATTTTTTAAAACGAACCAAAAGTTAGATTTTGAAAATAGACAATATATTTTCAGTTCAAATAATTACCGATGGATCAATCTCAGTTTTTGCTTGGATGATATGTTTTATAAAAAGAACGATTCGAAGTGATTTTGGAGTGTCTTCATCGAATCCTAACGCTGTGTTTGGTATGGGATTGAGAAAGGATTAAAAAAAGAAAAAGAAAAAGAAAAAAAATAAGTAAAATATAAATAAAATATATATATGTCATTTAGTTTCGAGCAAGGATTCTCTAGAGTGATTTTTCCCTAAAATTTCCTAGAGTGCAACATTGTGTGGTTGAGATTTACTGGCAAGTCACATCAATTTTTCTGATGTGACTTGCCAGTAAATCTCAATCACACAATATAACACTCTAAGAAACTTTAAGGAAATTTCACTCTAGAGGATCCTTGGTGTTTAGTTTCACACGTCTGTCTTTCCGGTTAGATTTCTAATTTGACAAGAGCTGGAAAAAAATTGACAAAAAAAAAAAATCAATCTTATAGTTTTACAGGAGAGAGATGCATACCGTGAAGTTGGACACAATAATGGTGGAATGGTAGGACGTGTGGGATGATATCGTCTGAGGACTGGTCCATGGCTTTGGATTTTGCAGCTCTTATTGTTGATATCATCTCTTTTGTGTCTCCATACAACAGTTTGTATGGATTTCCCTTGAATCCCTGCTCTCTCAGGCACTTCTCTATCTGCTTTGGCCTCCACCACACCCAGTTCACTACCTTCCATGCGCATGTTAGCAGAGTTACCAAAGCAATAGAGCCAACAACAGAGCTGACTGTTGCTTCCATAATGGAAGAGATAGATATAAAAGATAGAGAGAGATCTCCTCAACCTTACTTGCTGTCCCACACTAGGTATGGTATTTATAGGAATTGCAGTTTTATTTTGATTATTAAAATTGTTTATATTTTAAAATATATTAAAATAGAATACATCTGTAAAAAATAAAAAATAAAAAAATCAATAGGTTTTGTATCAAAACATACTTGTATATAAAAAATAAAATAAAAATTTAAATATTAAATTGAAAACAAATGTCAATCGGTGAAAGAACTATTAATATTCGATTAATTTGTTTTTTAAAAAATATGTTTTACTCAATATTTTTTAAAATTAAACTATTTAAATTATCAAAATGAAACTCGAAATAATTCTCGCAAGCCGTCCAAGTCACTATTGTGTGAATTTTTTTTATTAGCTAAACTATAGTTTTACTCTCTTTAATTTGACTATTTTGTTAATTTGATAATCTTATTAAAAAATAAAAATTATAAGCGTAATGTGTGAATGAACTATTTTAGTCTATGATATAAGTTCAGTTTTTAAAAAAGTGTTGTTAATTGAATCAAATTGATTAAAAAAGTTTAAAATAAAATTAATGTAATTAAAAAAATAAGAATTAAATTGAGACAATAAACAAATTATAAGAATTATAAGTGTAATGTGTGAATTATATTACTAAGGAATCAACATATCGGCCGTATAATATCTCAGATAAAATATATTTCCTCCGTCTCAAAATATTAATCTCTTATTTTATTTTTATTATCTCAAAATATTAACTTCTTTTCAAAAATCAATAACTAAAATAATATTTGATCTTCAAAATAATATTGTGAGTATAAAACTCACTTTTCTTAATTTATATTTAATTCATTGGTTTTATTTATTTATTTATTTTTATTTACTTGATATTGATTTGATTTTGTACGTTGAATGTAGATGATTGATTGATTTTAATTATTTTGATTAGTTGTGTATGTAAGATTTAGGGTTTTTAGATGATTGATTGATTTTAATTATTTTGATTAGTTGTATATGCAAGATTTATGGTTTTTATATGGATTGATTTTATGATTGTAATCACACTCATGATTATATGAAATTGAAATAAATTGAGAATCCATAGATATTGGTTAGATGATGGATTGATTCAATATTTTTATTTATTTGATATTGGTTTGATTTTGTATTTGCATGTAAATGGTGGATTGATTTCATTATTAGATTAATTGTGTATGCCAAGTTTAGAGTTTTTATATGGATTTATTTTATGGTTGTAATCACACTCATGGTTATATGAAATTAAAATTAATTAAGAACCCATAAATAAATTCCTTATACTCCACCATGACTTCATAGATTGTTTTTTTATCTGAGTGTTGGTGAGAAAAAGTGTATAAAAAAAAATGAGGATTATGAGATTTATTTGAATGCCTTAGGCTTGGCATTGTTATGTTTATTCTCAAGAGTGAGATGTTTTGTATATGGCCCTGTTTGGTAGAGCTGTGGGAAAGTGCTTATAACTTATGCCTAAACAGCTTATAGCTTATAACTTTCAGCTTAAGCTGATTTCCAGCTTATTCTTAAAGCATCTCCTGCCCCACTCAAAGAATAAGCTGATTTCTGACTTCCACAAAGCTATAAGCTATAAGCTATAAGCTAAACCAAACACATCAAAATAGCTTAAATTAAGCTGAAAGCTGAAATAAGCTGTAAATAATTTCTGCCAAACAGGCACCATGACCATGACCATCACCTCCATCTTACTATCACTACTACCACCACTACCATTAATATAATTACTAATGTATTAAGTTTAAAGATGCTATCAAGCATAGAAAAATATTTTATTTTGTAAAAAAAAAAATTTTTATAAAGAAAATGGTGTCTACTTGTTAATTAATTTGTGTATAAATCAATTTAATCAAATTAACTGAGCCAGTTGACCACTTTTTATACGCTTATATAAGATGTTGGAAGTTAATTTTTTGCAAGTAATAACAATTAATTATTTCTCTCTTCATATAAAGGTGTTTATAGATGTTTATTTTTCACAAGTATTTTGTGATGATTATTAGACTTGGTAGCGGTAGGCTTCTAACTATGCCTTGTTAGTTATTTAATTTAATGTAATATTTTTTATATTTGTATAATTACATATACAATCTTTTGTTTTTTTCCTTGACCTTGCAAAGAAATAAAGCCACTTTGTTTTACTGAATAAGTTTGAGAGACTAAACCATGGATTATTTTTTTTATTATAGGAAAATTCTCACATCTTCTCGTGGGTTTAAGACAATACTCGTATCGAGATCACTAAGGTATCTTATTACTTGTTTTGGGCAAGAGACTATAACTTAAGAACTTATACCATTTTCTCAATATAAATTTCAATTAAATCAAGACTTACATGATAAAAGAGAATTAAATTCATACCAAATGCCATATATAGTAGTAACTTGAGATTCTCCTCCAAAGCCAACTTGAGGGGGGTACCATGGATTATTTTAATGACCATTTTTGTTGAATATTCCATGGCACCAATGTGGTGTGGTAATCTCACAAAAACATTCAAATGTGGATGGCCAGTCAAATAAACAATACTGCCAATAAAAGATAAATTTGAAAAGTAGAGGAAATAATTGTCAACTGTCATGATGAGTGTGCATCTTGTGCTATAACCAATCTGAAAAGCAATACCAACACCTATTATATTTGAAGAACACCGGTCATTTGTTATAAAATTATTACTAAAATTCAATATTAAAAATATAAATTGTAAAATTGATAGGGTCAAAAACAAGTTACACTCAGGAAGGCGGATTGGGGGAGAGGGGAGGGGTCTATTGAGTGGAGTCAAGTATGACGGTAATATTTAAGTTTTGTTTGGCATATATTAAAAAAGTTAAAAAGTTAAAAAAGTATTATCCTATTTAAGTCATATCATCTTATTTAAGTTATATCACCTCTCTACCACATCACTTCTAAAAATCCTAAGGTGATTCGTGATTAGATCAAGATTAAAGTATTCCAAATCCCAATTATTCAAAACACGCAATCTAAATCATCAAACACTTACGAAAGTGATTTACATTGTTGTTTTTCTGAATAAACATTAGATTGACACAAACGATTTTTACGTAGAAAAAATCACAATTGAAGAACCTTCAATTGTAATGAAAAATCATGGGCGAAACGCCACTAATCAATCCACTACTGAAGAAAGAAAGATTACAAAGATAATACACAAATTACCCAACTCAGTCAATTTGTCTTCGAATCTTCTATAACTCTTTCACCACGCCTTCGTCTCGGAACTGATCAATCCTGAAGTTGAATCCACAACTTCACTTGTCGAATTAACGACTACGTACAGAATCAAACGCCTTTTGAAACTCTACGTTTGAATCTTCGGAATCCACCGAAGAGAACTCTCTTGAATATAAAGTAATAAACTCCTTGATGTATGAATCTCAAATCATAAGTTTAGAACTCTCTCAAAAACATCAAGGAAAACTCACAAAAACCTTAGAAGAAAACTTCAAACAAAACCCTAGGACTCTTGAATAAGATCTAGAAAAAGTAAAAACTAAAAACAACCTAAATAGGCATAAATAGGCAACCTGAGTCCGCGATCTCCGATCGAGCGCCCAACAGCCCGCTCGAGCGGCTTCAGCAAAATATGCGTGTGACAAAACAGAGTTCCGCTCGAGCGCTTGATAACCCGCTCGAGTGCGAAATCACACCAGCCAGTATTTTTACAGACCTGACAAAATACTGAGAGACCCCAATCTCCGCTCGAGCGCCAACGGTCCCGCTCGAGCGGGAAGAACAAAAACACAAGAAAAAATACAACTTTTTCAACACAAAGTTTTGTACCCGGTTTTGACAATCAAGGGACCTAACAACTTCAAACCCAACCCATAATCAACCCATATTTTATAAAAAGTCAAAAAGTACACTTATTTAGAACATCCCAAACCACCCCTTAGTGCCGTTTTGGGAACTTTGACAAAAATTGCGTTTTTTTAATTCATCAAAAACGCTGCACCATGCAAAAACGCTAAAGACACCATTTGGGAAGACCCAAAAACGTAACTGGGCCATTTACCAAACTACCCTCTAGAACATTGTAATTTATTAATTTTAAAAAACGTTGACATGCAAAAGGGCAAATTTGTAAATTTAATTAAAAAGTAAGGATATTTTGGTCATTTTAGAGTGATGTGACACTTTTAAAAAATATTAAACCAAAAATCAAAAAAGCCAATTTTTTACCAACTTTCTAAATCACTTCCAAAAAAGCCAAAAAACCAAAAAACTTGATAAAAAGTCAAAAATTAATTTTTTACCAACTTCCCAAAACACCTCTTATTAAACGGGAGTAGGGTGTGATAGGATAGGAATTCCCAATTCATCCAACCTTATTGTTATTCCTAACTTTTTTTGGGACAGTCTCTTAATATATTTCTTTAAATTTAAAATATTAGTTTTTCAATTAAAACCGTGCATTCCAATTTAAATAATGTTTGTTTATGTATGGAGTATTTTGAAAAGTGAGTTAAAAGTCATTTCTCAACTTTTAATCCATTTTCTCTTTCACAAAAAAAAAAAAAAAAAAAAAACACACTAAAAAAGCCAAAAAGTCAACTTTTAACCATCTTCTCAAAAGGGTCTGGCTTCCTTTCGGTCCGAACACGAACTGGAGAGTATTGTTGGGCCCGTGGGGGTCCATCACGGGTCTTGTTTTGATAATCTAAACCGTTGAATTCGTAAAACTCGTCGAATACTATATAACTGTAAAAAATCACGTTGATTGTGTATCGATGGTTATATGATCAAATTAGTTTTGTATTAAAAAAAATAGATGGTGAAAAAATAAACACTTGACAGAAATCTGATCCGATGAAATAGCTATCGATATCCGATCAATGTGATTTTTTACAAGCATATAGTACTTGATGAATTTTACATATTGATCAATTTGAATTATTGAAATGAGACATGTGGTGGGGCCCCATGGCCCAACAGCACCCTCCAGTCCAATCCATCGGACTAGAGAGAAGCCAATCTCTTCCCAAAATACCCTTATATCAAGAAAGCATTGTTTCAGATGTTCTAAATAAGTGCACTTTTTGACTTTTTATGAAATATGGGTTGAGTTTAAAAAAAATATGTGATTCATATTCATTCTAAACATGGACTCTAGAGTTGAATTCAAACCACTAATACTTCTGAGTTTGAATTCTCTAACAATATTGTAAATTTTATTAGTTACAATAATAACCACAATATTAAGATCCACATACATATTGTCATTGTGAAGATTCAAATCCTAGATTTTTTGTAAGATAAATTGTGCACCATGTTGGGGTTGGATCGTGACAACATTGAAAGGAGAATGCACATATGATGGAGAAAGCTGAAATGTGAAGTGGCGTAAAATCGTTGCCAGTGCTATTTTTGATTCCAGCATTGCGAAGTTTTGTCCAATGCATATACGAGGACCCCCACTGAAAGGAAAAAATGTGCCTTGGCCCTTTGTTGCCTTTGTAATTCCTTCAGAAAATCTCTCTGGCTTGAACTCCAATGCATCTTCACCCCAAATTTCAGGGTCATGTTGGATTGCCATAACTGGCAATGTAAACTCTACTCCAGCTGGTAGAACAAGTTCTCCTAGCCTAGTCGGTTTGTGTATAGCTCGAAGAATGTGGGCTGCTGGTGGGTATAACCTAAGAACCTCGTACAGAATCATGGTTATCTGCAGATAAATGATTAGAGGAATTTTAAAATTTGAATCTATATTGAGTAGTCAAGCAGTACAAAATCCTAAAGTATAATTAAATTGACCATGTCTTCAAACAATAATGAAGTGATAAACCTATTGTGCATATGTAAGCCTTCCCTGCATTCAATTTGTGAACTTCCAAATTATATTCATCTATTACTTTCGAAAAGATGAAATACGATTGGAAAAAATTACAGTAGTCAATCTTATTAATTTGAGAACAATATAAAAAAATGGATATATATATATATATAGAAAACACTCACAGTTTTGAGCTGATTTAACCCTTCATAGGTTGGTTTATTGTCCCCAAATACTGCTAAAGCCTCTTCTCGAGCCAGAGCTTGCCACTTTTGATGCTTACTCAACAAGTACATTGTCCACACGAGCAAAGCAGAGGTGGTCTCTTGCCCTGCAAAGTAGAATAGCTTGCACTCCTCAATCACCTCGTCTGTTGTCAGTGTGATGTTCTTCTTATTTCCTTGTTCTTGACTTGCTTTCAAATTTGTTTTCAATAGTATTCCCAACAAGTCATTATCTCCATCTCCTTTCATTGTCCGCTTTTTCTTATTGATGATGATATTCCTCATTAGAGATCTCACTTCCTCATAGATAGTTTTAATCTTTGTGTTTGTCTTCGTTGGTAGAAACCTACAAAAGTAAATCTTGAATAGATGATGACATGAAAACAAGAAATTTTATCAACTTATTTGGAGTATAGTATTTTGAAAATATGAAATAGTTACTGCCAAATGCTGTTCGAGAAATTACGTCGCCGGTCAAATTCTCAAGATAAGGCCATACATCAACCTCACATGACCCTTTTGTTGATGAAACTAACACTTCCCATTTGCTTATCATTTCACTACAACTCGAGTACATTGCAGGTACCATATGCTATATAACAAACACCAATAAGACTGTTTAGTACTATTATTATTTTTGTATGATTGTAAGGCCTTGTTTGTTGCAGCTTATTGAAGCAGCTTATAAAAATTAAAAATAAAAAGTTGAAGATTTAGAGATTAATTACCTTCAACTTTTCAAGATGAAAGGCCGGGTTGAGAAGATTTCTGTGCTTGACCCATTCCTCACACTCGCACGATCCAAGCCCTCTCACAAGTAATTTGCCAAGTGGGTTCATCGCGGATTTTTGAAAGGCTTCATAGTTATGTAAGATCTCTTTTATCAATTTAGGATCTGTAATGGTTACTCTTGGTGTTGGGCCTATCCATTGAAAGTAATTTTTACCTGCAAGATTTGGCCATTATTTGTCAAAGTGAGAAGAAAATGAAAGACTTAAAACAATTATTAGCAAAATATGATAATATGTGAAATATGCATAAGAATCTTAATATTGACATTGATTGTAAAAGTAATATTTGAGTGATGTCCCCTGCAAGTAGAAATTATTTTATTTATTTGGTCCTGTAACAATCAACTTGATATTCATCAGTTAAAATAGTGAGACTAGTAATTTTTTATTTTTTATTTTTTATAACGACTTGACAAGTATAAATGATCTAAAACGATTCTCTAAGAGTATTCGCATAAGTCTCTTCAAATTTTTAGTTAAATTTAACCTAAAATCCACTTTTTTTACTTTAATTAGTCACTTTTTTAATATTCACTGTATCAAAATCTCTATTCTAACTCAATTTTATTAAAATAATAATTTCTTATTATATTTTTTATTGTTTCTTTTTTTATTAAATTAATGAGGTGTCACTCAAAGAATTCTTTAAAAAAAAAAAAAATTGCCGTTGATCGGTCGACCAATTAGGCTAATTTTGGATATTTTCTTCTGCTACAGGCACTCATGAGACATCTGGTAGGATATTCGGGAGGACCTGGGTAGACGATCGGTTTAAAGATTTTGGCCCAGTTTTGCTTCAGAAAATATAATAAAAAATAATGTAACAAATTTAACAAAAAAATTAATTTATAAAAAAATTATTGAGACTGATAGAGGAAGGATTTGATGTTGATGCTCTCTACAATAGCTTTGAAGCTATTATAGAGAGTCTGATGCGGATGCCCAAGACCACCAAATAGTCACTCTCTTTTATGATCATAATCTTTTGAATTTGCTTATTGCTAATATATGTTTTGAAAAAAAATAAAAAAAAAATTTAAAAAAAAATGTTAAAAAAACATAAGTAGAGTCCTGAATCAATTCACTTGATCTAGACAATTTATCTTGTAAGGTTGGTGCAAAAAATCAGTAACTTAAAAAAGCAATTCATTGGACATGTAGCCACTCGAATGATTTTTATTATTATTATTATTATTTTAAAACGAACCAAAAGTTAGGTTATGAAAATAGATAGTATATTTTAGGTTCAAATAATTACCGATGGATCAATATCAGTTTTTGTTTGAATGATATGTTTTATAAAAAGAACGATTCGAAGTGATTTTGGAGTGTCTTCACTGAACCCTAACGCTGTGTTTGGTTGAAAAATTTAAGAAGGGATTTGAAAAGAAAAATAAAAAAATAGATAACATATGAATAAAATATACTAATATTTAACTTAGATTACTAATTTGACAAGAGCTGGAAAAAAAATTGAAAAAAAATATTCAATCTCCTTGTTTTACAAGAGAGAGATACATACCGTGAAGTTGGACACAATAATGGTGGAATGGTAGGACGTGTGGGATAATATCGTCTGAGGACTGGTCCATGGCTTTGGATTTTGCAGCTCTTATTGTTGATATCATCTCTTTTGTGTCTCCATACAACAGTTTGTATGGATTTCCCTTGAATCCCTGCTCTCTCAGGCACTTCTCTATCTGCTTTGGCCTCCACCACACCCAGTTCACTACCTTCCATGCGCATGTTAGCAGAGTTACCAAAGCAATAGAGCCAACAACAGAGCTGACTGTTGCTTCCATAATGGAAGAGATAGATATAAACGATTGAGATCGATCTCCTCAACCTTACTAGCTGTCCCACACTAGGTATGATATTTATAGGAATTGGGGTCACCAGTGACTGCTGTGCGGCTCACAGTTTTATTTTGATTATTAAAATCGTTTATATTTTAAAAAATATTAATAAAATACATTTGTAAAAAAAATTTAAGCCAATCATCGATAAGTTTTTTATCAAAACATACTAGTACATAAAAAAGTAAATATTTAAGTATTAAATTGAATATAAATGTTGATTAGTGAAGGAACTATTGATACGATTAATTTGTTTTTTTAAAGATATGTTTTACTCAATATTTTTTAAAATTAAATGATTTAAATTATTAAAATAAAATTCAAAATAATTCTGTTAGCACCATAAATTTATAATTTTTATTATTATTTATTATTTATATAATTGCAGGACATGTGGCATCCTTCTACTCATTTGGAAGTTATGAGAAATTATGAAGGCATGGAAGGTTATGTGGCATTATGGGAATGAAGATGGAAGAGTGAGTAGTTTTAGGTGGTTATTGGGTAGTTATTGCTTGAAGTTTTTTCCTACAAATATTTGTCTATAAATAGCCATTCATGGCTACATTGTAAAGGATCCATAATTCATAATCAAAGACAATTGATTTCAATATTTCTTATCATTTTCCTTATCTTAGGAGTAGTTTAACATAGATTTATATTTCGAAGCATTTATTTTCAACATTTCCATTTCGAAGCATTTTATGCACTTTTTTTTCGTAGCATAGGAGTAGAGGTAAGTAATTATTACTTTGATTGTTCACTCAATCATCTTTCTCCGTCCCTCTTTCTTCTTTTACTTTTTCTTTTCTCTACACTTGACAATTTTGAAATCTTCTTCGTTGAGGCAAAAGAACCGTCAACACAATCGCTTGATAATTGGCTTGAATTTAATCTGTAAGAATTTTTCAATCCTTGCTGGCACGCTCGCATTTGTGATATTTTCGTTCGTAGGAAAAATAAGCCAACAATTTTTGGCATGCCAGTGGGACGTCAAGTGTAATAAATGAAAAATGAATTGGATTTGTCCATTTCAAATGGCCTAGATGAAATTTATTGGCGTAAATATGAAATTTTGGATCTTCAAGAAGAGATCCATTTTCTTGATGAAATAAAGTTTCATCCCTTATAATATTATTTGGTGGAAGAAAAAAGACACCATTTAATTGGAGAAATTCATCAACTTGATATGGAAATTCGCCAATGGAATGATGAGTTATCAACTCT
Organism: Camellia sinensis; assembly: GCF_004153795.1. NCBI lineage: Eukaryota > Viridiplantae > Streptophyta > Magnoliopsida > Ericales > Theaceae > Camellia > Camellia sinensis. The sequence continues at coordinate 2,048,120 of NW_021026252.1, read as the reverse complement.
CACTACCAAGTCTTTAACTGAGGCCTTAATGGCCAGAATTGGTGAATTTTTTCAGAATTTTTCCATGGTTAAAAATAGCAAAAGCAATCTTATAAACTTCTTAAATTCTCTCAAATTTAAATTTAAATTTAAAAAAAGCATAATTCATAAAGAAATACAGAGATTAAGAAATGACGATTTCATTTTATTTTTATAGTACAACAAAATTTTCAATACGTAATTAATACGTGGAGATGAGGTTAGGGTGATGACAGGAAATAAACATTGGATGTAGTGGTCCATGTGGTGGAGCGATTTCATTATGCAGTAGGGACTACACAATAATCTCTCAGCACAACGAAGAGTTTTTCAGAGGATTTCGCAGGTTTTTTGCCTCTGCCTCGGCCTCAGGCTTCGTCTTGGTTAAATAGCCGAGGCAGCCACGCGCATCGCGCGCCTTTTCTCGCCGACAAACTGGCACGCCTTTTCATGGCACGCCTTTTGATGCATTCGGGCACGCCTTTTGATGGCACGCCTTTTGAGGGTGCGGGCACACCTTTTGAGGGCACACCTTTTGAGGGCTCGATATCTACATCCATGTATATTTTTTGGGCAGCCTATATACACACTCATACAGTGTCTTCTCCACCGGTCAGCTTTATCAATCCCTTTGTTTCAACCTCAAATAGGTTTCTATCTTCACACCTATTTGAGTTTGAGGGGGGGTTATACACAGTATCATGTATAAGTCGCTCATGGCGCACTGTGCACCACCACAACCTCTGCTACACCGGTCCGACATGACCCCGTAAACTGTCTTCTACAACGGTCTGACATGACCCCGTAAACTGTCCTTCTACATCGGTCCAACATGACCCCATAAACTGTCTTTTACAACGGTCTGACACGACCACACAGTGTCCTGCTACATCGGTCCGACATGACCCCGTAAACTGTCTTCTACAACGGTCCGTCTTCTACACCGGTCCGACATGACCCCGTAAACTGTCCTGCTACATCGGTCTGACATGACCCCGTAAACTGTCTTCTACATCGGTCCGACATGACCCCGTAAACTGTCCTGCTACATCGGTCTGACATGACCCCGTAAACTGTCTGCAACAACGGTCCGACATGACCCCGTAAACTGTCTTCTACACAGGTCCGACATGACTCCGTAATCTGTCTTCTACAACGGTCCGACATGACCCCATAAACTGTCTTCTACATCGGTCTGACACAACCACACAGTGTCTGCTACAACGGTCCGACATGACCCCGTAAACTGTCTGCTCCAACGGTCCGACACGACCATACAGTGTCTCCTATCCCATTTTTAATTGTCAGCCTATTTTTCCGTTTTGTTACTCTCTCCAAACTCAAGTTGGCTAGTACCTATCCTCCTTGAGTTTGAGGGGGGCTGTTAATGTAAATTGTATAAATTACCACTACCTACCACCTCCACTACCACCTACACCTACCACCTCCACTACCACCTACACCTACCACTACCACCTATCACCTCCCACCTTCTCAATCTATATATACAGAGTTGTAATCATCAATATATAAATCAATACAATTCAATACAATACAGTTCTTTCTCTTTCTTTATACATAAAACTAATATGAGTGATGTCCCCTGCAAGTAGAAATTATTTTATTTTTTTGGTCCCGTAACAATCAACTTGATATTCATCAGTTAAAATAGTGAGACTAATATATTTTTTTTTATATAACGATTTGACAAGTATAAATGATCTAAAACAATTCTCAAAGGGCATGTTTGATTGGGTGGATTAGAGCATGGGATTGAGATTATTAATCCGTGGGCCCAATTATCTTATGTTTGTTTTAACATTTTGGTTTAGATAATTAATCTAATGGATAATTAATCCAACAAATTTGTAGGATTATTAGTAATGGGGTAGGGGTGGGATTATTAATTCAATGGATATTAATCCAATTGGATAGTGAATACCACACTAATTTAATAAGATTATTAATACTTCACTATTAGTTTTGTGAATCAAACATGACCTAAGAGTATTCGCATAAGTCTCTTCAAATTTTTAGTTAAATTTAACGTGAAATCCACTTTTTCTACTTTAATTAGTCACTTTTTTAGTATTCATTGCATCAAAATCTCTATTCTAACTCAATTTTATTAAAATAATAATTTCTTATTATATTTTTTATTGTTTCATTTTTTATTAAGTTAATTAATGACGAGATTACATACTTTTAAAAAAATTGTAATAAAATTACACCAATTTATAGAGCACATATTTCCACCATAGGCCTTCCCTAAAAAAAAATGGTAACTATGATTTCAAGACCATCTATTTTTGTTAAATATCTTCCAATATCATCGACATTTCTTACATAAATTATGTACTTGACGGAAGATGAATGATTTGAATCTCAAGTAGGCCCACAGTCCCCTCAATTGGACTCAGTTCCATGAGAGGAAAGCTTTCTTTAAAAAAAGTCCATACAAGTTATAAAACGGTTGTATCACTTCATCACCGAATAGTATTCGCAATTAATAATAAATTACCATGTATTATTAATTTACCATGTAGACACAATAAATCTTATTTGCTTGGAATAAATTACATTTCTTAATAATGGGTTCACTAGTATGTTGAATTTAAACTATTTTTTAGATTTTTTTTGTAAAAAAAGTTAATTGATTCAATAATAGTAATCACATAATTTTTTTAACAGAAAGTTCGCAAAGATACACGGTGAGATTGGTCCCCCAAGGATTAATCGAGGTGCACACAAGCTGGTCCGGACACCCTGAGTTATCAAAAAAATAAAATAAAAATGAGCAGCTAAGTAGGCAATTGGGTTATGTTAATTTATGTTGTTGATTAAAAAAAAAAACTAGAAAATGATTCAGAATTCTCGATGAATAGCCAAAATTCATATATGTTATGGGCTCACAAAAACAAATTTGTACCCATAGATCGACCCTTCCGGTGGGTAGAAAGTTCTGTTTGTACAATCCCGACTCATGTTTAAACCCATGACACCTTGGCTCATGTTTCTTAAAATTAATTGGTGATAGAAAGTGCTTCATTTAAATTTTTTATGGCATAGGATTGGGTGTTACATGGATGGTGGCAGAGCTAGAATTTTGGCTTAAAGAGAACACTATTGAGTTAAAATATTAACAAAAATTACAATTAAATTTAACTTACTTTTTATTTGATGGTAGGAATAAAAGTCACTCTAATACAAATGTTATACTTAAATATAAGCTCGATTTAATCGATCTTAATCAATTTTTGTTTTTAATTTGATTTTATATATGATGATCACATAGTTTGAAAAATAATCATATGCATTATAAAATATGAAAACAAAATTATATTGCACGCACAAAAGAGATGTAAATAGGGGGAAAAAAAAGAAATGAGAGAGAAGGTGAATAAATAATACAAAGGCATTGCTATATATCACTTCTTCTTCTTTTTACAGTTTTGAATCATTGAATTACATAGTAATATATTTGTTAGCACCATAAATCTGCAATTTTTATTATTATTTATTATTTATATAATTGCAGGACACGTGGCATCCTCTTATTCATTTGGAAGTTAAAAGAAGTTATAGAGATAATGGAGAATATGAAGGACAAAGTGGATGAGTGGGAGGACAAAGTGGATGAGTGGAATGACACATGGCAAGACAAGAATGAAGATGGAAGAAATGGGTAGTTACTAAGTAGTTATTGTTGTATTTTTTCTTCTATAAATAGCCATTAATGGCTACATTGTAAAGGATCCAGAATTCATAATCAAAGACACTTGATTTCAATATTTCTTGTTATTTTCCTTATCTTAGGAGTAGTTTAACATAGATTTATATTTCGAAGCATTTATTTTCAACATTTCCATTTCGAAGCATTTTATGCACTTTTTTTTCGTAGCATAGGAGTAGAGGTAAGTAATTATTACTTTGATTGTTCACTCAATCATCTTTCTCCGTCCCTCTTTCTTCTTTTACTTTTTCTTTTCTCTACACTTGACAATTTTGAAATCTTCTTCGTTGAGGCAAAAGAACCGTCAACACAATCGCTTGATAATTGGCTTGAATTTAATCTGTAAGAATTTTTCAATCCTTGCTGGCACGCTCGCATTTGTGATATTTTCGTTCGTAGGAAAAATAAGCCAACAATTTTTGGCATGCCAGTGGGACGTCAAGTGTAATAAATGAAAAATGAATTGGATTTGTCCATTTCAAATGGCCTAGATGAAATTTATTGGCGTAAATATGAAATTTTGGATCTTCAAGAAGAGATCCATTTTCTTGATGAAATAAAGTTTCATCCCTTATAATATTATTTGGTGGAAGAAAAAAGACACCATTTAATTGGAGAAATTCATCAACTTGATATGGAAATTCGCCAATGGAATGATGAGTTATCAACTCTCACTACCAAGTTTTTAACTGAGGCCTTAATGGCCAGAATTGGTGAATTTTTTCAGAATTTTTCCATGGTTAAAAATAGCAAAAGCAAAGAGTTGATTTCATCAATAGCTTGGGGGGTTCATGAGTCCGTTTTTAAAGAGCCAAATTATGAAATTAACATAACGAAAGAGCATGTTCTTGAGCCAAATTTGGCTAAGAATGATGTTCCATGCATGGCTCGGGGGGTCTCAAAACCAATTTTTAGAGAGTCAAGTCATGAAAATAACATATCTATGGGTGATTTTCATAAGCCATTAATGACTAACATGGAAAAACAACCCACTTTGCTAAATAATTATGAAAATCTATTCAGCAAAAGTCATGCCTTTAAAACAAACATGGTCAAAAATAATGAACAAGCCACTGTTCATGAATTCAAATTTTTTGACATTTTTCAAAATGTCAAAAAGTATGAATTTTCATGGTCACACTATATCATGAATTTTGTTGTTCGAAATCCATTTTGGATTTGTGGATCACATCAAACTATAATTCTGATGATGTGGCTAATAAAATTAACAAATTGTTCTTATAAGTTCGAAGCACTAAGTATTGTTATTAGTTGATCCATAAAACCATCACCATTTGGTTTTGTGGTTACCTTCGAAGCATGTCTCAAGACAATTCGAAGTAGATTATTCATTGAAATATCATTTTATAGCCATTAATGTGTAGTTAAAATGCCAAACTAATTTCATAATAATCCAACTCTTTGGATTTAGTTCGAAGAGATGTCGTGAGCACTTTCGAAGGACAATTTTAATCCTTTAGTAACATATGTGACTTTCGAATGGTGGTTTTGTCATCAATAAACACCTTCAAAATGTAACATGGGACAAGAAAGCTTTCGAAATGTGTACCTCCCTTCAAATATATGTAAAATAGCAATTAATTAATTATCGAATAATGCCTATTTTTTGCATAATAATTAGTGGCTTTACTTATAACCATTTTTATAGCCATTTGTTACATGAAAATGTAACTAGTATTCTATAAAAGTTGGTTCGAAGAACAACGGTTTTGGTGTCTTCGGAGAATTAACAATTGGTTTAAAGCATAAAATTAATATTTTCATTAATTATGTGTAAACCAAAACATACAAAATTTGAATAACCACAATGTTGGCCAAAAGTTGCTTCGAAAGCCCTTTTACCATAATTTTGTAAGCTTCGAAGCACTCCATCTTGCATCAACAACAGCTTCGAAGAAAAAATAGTAATAGTTGTGAACCTTCGAAACTTTGCCGAGTATTTCCAAGGATGTAATTCGTCCTTTGTTAGCATTTTCAACCTTCGAATGATAATTTTAGTCCTCTATACCACCTTCGAAGCTAGTTATTTAGCATGTATAACAGTTTGCTAAGGTGAATCATTGGCTTTGTCTTGAAAATATGTGGTTATCCTTCGAAACTTTTCTGCAATAATATCTCTTCAATGCATATTTATATAATTCGCAACATCTAGTCATAATTTCATGCTCATTCAAAGCAGTTTATTGGTGCTATTATATCATTCGTAGCACTTTGTTGATATTATTCGAAGCACTTTATTGCTTAGATTAGTCATGTGCTTGGTTTGGCCCTTAAAAAATTCAAATAAATATCATTTTTAAGGGCCGCGGGGGGTAATGTTAGCATCATAAATCTGCAATTTTTATTATTATTTATTATTTATATAATTGCAGGATATGTGGCATCCTCCTACTCATTTGGAAGTTATAAGAAGTTATGAAGGCATGGAGGGTTATGTGGCATTATAGGAATGAAGATGGAAGAGTGAGTAGTTTTAAGTGGTTATTGGGTAGTTATTGCTGGAAGTTTTTTCCTACAAATATTTGTTTACAAATAGCCATTCATGGCTACATTGTAAAGGATCCAGAATTCATAATCAAAGACAATTGATTTCAATATTTCTTGTCATTTTCCTTATCTTAGAAGTAGTTTAACATAGATTTATATTTCGAAGCATTTATTTTTAACATTTCCATTTCGAAGCATTTTATGCACTTTCTTTTCGAAGCATAGGAGTAGAGGTAAGTAATTATTATTTTGATTATTCACTCAATCATCTTTCTCCGTCCCTCTTTCTTCTTTTACTTTTTCTTTTCTCTACACTTGACAATTTTGAAGTCCTCTTCGTTGAGGCAAAAGAACCGTCAACACAATCGCTTGATAATTGGCTTGAATTTAATCTGTAAGGATTTTTCAATTCTTGCTGGCACGCTCGCATTTGTGATATTTTCCTTCGTAGGAAAAATAAGCCAACAAGTTCTCACGAGCCGTGCAAGTCACAATTGTGTGAATTTTTTTATTAGCTAAACTATAGTTTTACTCTCTTTAATTTGACTATTGTGTTAATTTGATAATCTCATTAAAAATAAGAATTATAAGTGTAATGTGTGAATGAACTATTTTAGTCTATGATATAAGTTTAGTTTTTTAAAAAGTGTTGTTAATTGGATTAAATTGATTAAAAAATTTTAAAATAAAATTAATGTAATTAAAATAATAAGAATTAAATTGAGACAATAAACAAATTATAAGAATTATAAGTGTAATGTGTGAATTATATTACTAAGGAATCAACATATCGGCCGTATAATATCTCAGATAAAATATATTTCCTCCGTCTCAAAATATTAATCTCTTATTTTATTTTTATTATCTCAAAAATTAATCTCTTTTCAAAAATCAATAACTAAAATAATATGAATTTCTTATTTTTCCTTTCTTTTAAATTCATTAACAATATAAAAAATACAATTATAGCAATTGATATTTCATAAAAAATGTACTATCAAAGGGTAATTTTAAAATTTTAATTTTTTTAAAATGTAATAATTATATTATTAAAAAAAATTAAATTTCCCAAAAGAAATAGGACAGAGAGAGTATATAAAATACAATGAGGCATTTTATATTGTTTACTGTAGTTTGAAATGCAACCATATTTTTTTCGGGTAAATTACAAATACATCTTATAAAATTTATTTAAAGTATAGATTGTTTCCTGTAGTTTAAAAATTTATAAATACCTCATTGTTATAAAATTTTATTTAACAAAATCAACTAAAAAAAAATTCATAATTGCTTTCCTATATAATAATAAAATTACCTAAATTATTGATTAAAATATATTTATAACATTATTAAAAATTGTTAATTAACTTGATGATTTATTAATAAAAAAAGGCAATTTATTATAAAATTAGAAACCTTCAATAGTGGAATATAATTTTCAAAATTATAAGAAGTAATTTGTTTTTTAACCAAATCTCAGAAATATAATCTGTAATTTTCCTTTTTTTATTATTATTAGCACTAAAAGTAAATTCAACTTCTGATGATGTAATCGCAGCTCATTCACTATAATAACAACCCTGGTGACTTCACCCACTATACCATGTGGTTCCACCATTCCTCTCTGGTAGAAAATATATATATATATTTTTTTGTTATTTTTTAGTAAAAAAATAAAAATTAATAATTTTTTTATTCTATTTTTTATGATTAACTAAAAAATACAGGTCTAGAAAACATTTTCTAAACTACACTAGTGTGGTCACCATCACCATCATCTCCGTACTACCATTAATATAATTACTAATGTGTTAAGTTTAAAGATGCTATCAAACATAGAAAAATATTTTATTTTGAAAAAGAAAAACAACTTTTTTTTTATTATAAAGAAAATGGTGTCTACTTGTTAATTAATTTGTGTATGAATCAATTTAATCAAATTAACTGAGTCAGTTAACCACTTTTTTTTACCCTTATATAAGATGTTAGGAGTTAATTTTTTGCGAGTAATAACAATTAATTATTTCTCTCTTAATATAAAGGTGTATATAGTTGTTTATTTTTCACAAGTATTTTGTGATGATTATTAGAATTGGTAGCAGTAGGCTTCTAACTATGCCTTGTTAGTTATTTAATTTAATGTAATTTTTTTTATATTTATATAATTACATATACAATCTTTTGTTTTTTTTCCTTGACCTTGCAAAGAAATAAAGCCACTTTGTTTTACTGAATAAGTTTGAGAGACTAAACATGGATCATTTTTTTTGTTATAGGAAAATTCCCACATCCTCTCGCGGGTTTAAGACATCGCTCGTGTCGAGATCATTAAGGTATCCTATTATTCGTTTTGAACGAGAGACTATAACTTAAGAATTTGTACCAACCTCTCAATGTAAATTTCAATTAAATCAAGACTTACATAATAAAAGAGAATTACATTCACACCAAATGCCATATATAGTAGTAACTTGAGATTCTCCTCCAAAGCCAACTTGAGGGGGGTGCTATGGATTATTTTAATGACCATTTTTGTTGAATATTCCATGGCACCATGTGGTGTGGTAATCTCACAAAAACATTCAAATGTGGATGGCCAGTCAAATAAACAATACTACCAATAAAAGATAAATTTGAAAAGTAGAGGAAATAATGGGCAACTGTCATGATGAGTGTGCATCTTGTGCTATAACCAATCTGAAAGGCAATACCAACACCTATTATATTTGAAGAACACCAGTCATTTGTTATAAAATTATTATTAAAATTTAATATTAAAAATATAAATTGTAAAATTGATAGGGTCAAAAACAAGTTAGGCGGACTGGGGGAAAGGGGAGGGGTCTATTGAGTAGCGTCAAGTATGAAGGCAATATTTACTAAACGAGAGTGGGGTGGGATAGAATAGGAATTCCCAATTCATCCAATCCTATTGTTATTCCTAACTTTTTTTCGGACAGTCTCTTAATATATTTCTTTAAATTTAAAATATCAGTTTTTTCAATTAAAACCGTGCATTCCAATTTAAATAATGTTTGTTTATGTATAGAGTATTTTGAAAAGTGGATTAAAAGTCACTTCTCAACTTTTAATCTACTTTTTCTCTCATAAAAAAAATATCAAAAAAGCCAAAATAAAGCCAAAAAATCAACTTTTAACCATCTTCTCAAAAGGGTCTGGCTTCCCTCTAACCCGATCACATACTGGGTGGTGGTGTTTGGCCCGTAGGGCCCACCACGAGTCCCGTTTTGATAATCTGAACCGTTGAATGTGTAGAACTCGTCGAGTACTATACGACTGTAAAAAATCACGTCGATTAGGTATTGATAGTTACATGATCAAATCAGTTTTGTATAAAAAATAGATGGTAAAAAAATAAACGGTTGACAGAAATTTAATCCGATGAAATAGCTATCGATATCCAATCAATGTGATTTTTTACAGACATATAGTACTCGACGAATTTTACATATTGAACGGTTTGAATTATTGAAATAGGACCTATGGTGGGCCCCCAAGGGCCCAACAGCACCCTCCAGTCCAATCCATCTTACTGGAGAGAAGCCATCCCTTCCCAAAATACCCTTATATCAAGAAAGCACTTTATTGTTTTGATTTTTTCTTTTTTGGATAAATTACACTGACATCCCTTGAGATTTCTATTTAATACAAATCCCTCATTCACATTTGAAAAATTATACTTACCCACTGTTAGATAAAAATGACATATTTACCTCTTAGCCTTTATACATAAAATAATTAAATAATACAAATATTTTGTTCATTTCATTTTAAGAGAAATAACAATTTTCTTTGGTTTAAGTCACACAAAAAGTTTAGTTTTTTTGTTTTTTGTTTTTGTTTTTGTTTTTTATTTTTACTAAATTTTTTTAATATTTTAAGTAATTTTTTTATTTTTTGTTTGATACACCTAATCTAGATATACTTAAGAAATATAAAATTTTGTTTTTTTTTTAAATTCACCAAATACAAAAAAAGTATAAAAATACAAAAATTCGATACATTATCTTATTTTGTTATATTCAATGGATTTTTTTAAAGTTTTTTACACAAATTTTATACTTTTTAAATATATCTAGATTAAATTGATCTAATCTATATATAATGGTGGAAATAAAAATGAAAAATTATATTCATATATAAAATTTAAACAAAAAATATCATAAAAATGTTGTGAAAGTGATATTGTTGTAAATATAAATCATGTTTATGAATATTTTGTTTTAAAGTGAAAAGTCACTTAGCTGCCAAATTGAAAACAACGTATATTATAAACAAGGGTAAGACAGGTATTTTACACTCTAAAATAACATTGAGGGACCTTAGGCTACAAAAGAACACATTGTGGACCTAATCCATTACTAAAAGTTGGATAGGGACCTTAAACCGATTTTCCCTAAAATTTATACAAAAAATATCATAAAAATGTTGTGAAAGTGATATTGTTGTAAATATAAATCATGTTTATGAATATTTTGTTTTAAAGTGAAAAGTCACTATTAAGTTATATTATTGTGTTTGAAAATTCGATATAGAATTTATATTTATATATCATCACTTAATAAGAATATGTTCAAGTAATGATGAAAAGTTATAGAATGTAGTCATAATGATAGAAAGAAAAAATGGTATGAAAAAGGGTAACATGGTCATTTAGAAAATTTTGACATCAGCAATCCAATGAGCAATTTGTAATGAGATTATAAACCTTAAGGAGAGGAATATAATTTTTCAAATATGAGGAGAAATTTGTATGAAACAGAAACTTAAAGGGGTGTAGTGTAATTTATCCTCTTTTTGGGGGGGTCTAAGTTAATAAGATATTGTAAATAATTATATTTAAAATTTTGCATGGCGTCACTTTTACTTGCTTGATACTTCCAACAAATAGAAATTTAGCTATATAAAATTCCAGAATATGTAAGTGAAATTTAAGATATTTCGTAAATATATGTGCTTAATTTTTTTTATTGTATTATTTAATATTTTAATAATTATTTGCATCATTTAAATTTTGCAAAACATGCTCCAATGTCATTCTTATGACAAATATTTTGAAATTCGACCCATTACTCAAACCCAAATGGGGATCGGAATATGGTCATTGATGTGGTGCAACACTCGAGCCACCACCACCGGTGCGTATCAAACAAATTTTCAATATTTATATGGTTATATAATATTTATTTTTTTTCCACAAAAATCCAAAGCAGGCTTCATCTTGTGAATGGATGGTCAAAAAAAGGCTTCCAACAAAAAATAGAGATTGGTGGAACTTTTTTTATTATTTTCGTTTTTTAAAAAATGAAAATGAGGAAGACCGGCAGAGAGAGTTATATGAATATTCAAAAAAAGAACACGAGTAATTTATATCTTTTAAAAATTTTATATTGATATTGGAGATGTGTTAGAGATTTATAATTTTAAAAAAATAAATTCACCCGTAATGACTTGACAAGAAAATTGGACTCATGTGAGAGTTTTTTTTGTGAAACTAAAATATATTTTTTAATGTTGTGCCTAACTAATAATAGAAGTTTAAATGATTACATGTCTTAAAAATAAAAATAAAAAATGATGAAAAAATAACAAAATATTATTAGATGAATATACACGTGGTCTTGTTGACTTATATGATAATTTTAGATGAGTATACAATCACGTAGTCTTATTGACTTATATGATAATTTTTGTGAAACACAAACAAGAAAGAAGAATCAAAGAGTTATGTTTAGATAAATTATACTTTGCACCCTTGTATTTTACACCAAATTTTATTTTAGTCCCCTACACACGAAATTATGACAGTCAATTCTTGTACTTTTACTTAAATTCCACTTTGGTCCTTACACAAATGTCAATGTTCCTCTTCTGTCACTTCATTTTTAAATCTTTAACAAATTCAATTCTGTGATTACAAATGACGATAAGAGAAGAAAATCATCCATATTTTCCACTAATACACTTTGTTCTACGTGATAAGTATGTGATAATACTATATATATATATATATATACTCATATGGTAAAAATTGGGACGAAAAGATAAGAAAGTAGAGTTTTTGAAATTTTAAAAAAAATGCAACAAAGAAATCAAAGAAAAAAAAAAAGTGAATAGACATAAGATTGTGTTACCGTGAAAAATTGAATTTCGTGATTCCAATTTATTCAAAATCCTAATTCATCTTCTTACTTGTTCACAATCTACATTTTGTTTTAGTCTAATACAATCATATTTTGATGTAAATTTTGGGATAAAGTGTGTATTAGTGGCAAATGTAGCTAATTTTCCTTTCTTACTCTCATGTCGTAGTGACATTCTTATTACATGACTAGATTTTGTTAAAGATTTAAACAATTGAGTAACAAAAATGTGACATTGACACTTGTGTAGGGACCAAAATGAGATTTTACCAAAAGTACAGGGAGTTGATTGTCACAATTTCATGTGTAGGGATTAAAGTAAGTTTTGATTAGAAGTGCAGGGGTTGATTGTCATAATTTCATGTGTAAGGGCCAAAATAAGAATTGATGCAAAATACAAGGGTATAAAGTGTAATTTACTTGATATGTTTTTGAGAGTTTCAATCACGATGGAATTTATCAAATTATTTTGAGTTTTAATTAGATTTTAACACAAGATTAAAGTTGATTTTAAATTGTTGTGACGTAACAGCGTGGATACGTATTGTGACAAAAAAATTGTACAGATGATAGAAGCGGTTTATGTTTATAATATACCTTTGCATTGCGACTCAAAGTTCCTGTAAGCATATTAAATTTTATTCAATTACAATATTAACACAATGTTAAAGGTCCTCTTTTTTACATATTGTCATTGCAAGTATTCAAATGCTAGACTTTTTGTAAGATCAATCCTAGACTTTTTGTCGTTCAAAAAAAAAAAATCCTAGACTTTTTGTAAGTCCAAGTATACACCATACTGGGGTTGGAGCATGATAATGAAAGGAACACGCACATATGACGGAAAAAATTGAAATGAGAAGTGTTGTAAAATTATTGCTAAGATTATTTTTGTTTCTACCATTATATTATTATTATTTTTTAAATGTGTTAAAACTTGAAACAAGCCAAAGCAACCTACTTGCTATAGTTCTCAATTAATTATTATTTTTAAATGTAGTTCTCAATAAATTATTTTGAAATGTTTTTTGCATGTATTTATAAGAATGAAAATTAAATCTAGTTGTGAATTAAATATTGAGAGGAGTAATTTGCTCAACCAAAGAAATATGATTTAATAGTACTAGGGGCTGAATTATCCCTTTCAAAGGAGATAAATGAGAAAAAAAAAACTTCTCCAAATAAGGTGATGAGAACTAATTTTAAATGCTAGCTTTGTTTTTCGTTAGTATTTTTAGGTTGTGATGGTGATAATTACAATAAAATAAAATTCATAGATGAACCTTGGATTATAATGATTATTACCATTCATTTAGCATATATAATGAGGGTGTTTGGTAGAGATTATTTTAAGTTAAAAGTTAATAATCAGAAAACAGAAGTTAAAAGCTCTCCTTCTCCAACTTCTGAAAAAATCAACTTTTTTTCAATTCATTTAAATTATTTCTACCTAATAAGCTATAAGCAAAAATTGCATCAAACAATTTGACACAAACTCAATATTTACTGCCACCCCATATGGTGTGGTTCGATCACAAATATCTAAACGCAGCAATACCGACAAAAGACAAATTGAAAAACAGAGGAATTATTGGATATCATGAAGAGTGTATCCCCCAACTGAAAAGCAATGCCAATACATAAGACAATGTTAACCGTAAAGCCAAGATAGTCATATTTACATATTGTCATTCCAAAGTTTCAGATCCTAGATTTTTTGTAAGATCAAGTGAGCACCATATTGTGGTTGGAGCGTAACAATAGTGAAAGGAGCATGCACATATGATGGGGAAAGTTCAAATGAGAAGTGTTTTAAAATCATTGCCAGGGCTAATTTTGATTCCACCATTGCGAAGTTTTGTCCAATGCACACACGAGGACCCCCACTGAAAGGAAAGAATGTGCTTTGGCCCTTTGTTGCCTTTATAATTCCAAAATAAACGGAATAGGTTGAGGTCCGGCGGGCGGCCAAGGCGAGGTTGCCGCCCGCCGGTGAAGCGAAAAAGACTAAGTTCTTAACTTAGCTCTGATACCATGATAAGAAATTGATGTATTATTATTGATTTATCGATATATTGATTGTTATGTATATTGATTTTACAAGCTATTATATAGGAGAGGTGTGAGGTAGGTGAGTGGTGGTAGTGGATGGTAGTGGAGGTGGTGGGTGGTAGTGGAGATGGTAAGTGTGTTAGGTTTAGTGGAGTGGATGTAGTGGGTTAGGTTAGTGGGTTAGGTTTAGTGTACATTAACACATACATAATGCAGAAGTATAATTGGATTGGTCATGTTTTCATACAATAATCAAATGATAGCTCTGCATTCATATGTATGCATTTTTTGCACACCTAAGAAGCTACGTAGACATATCGATATAGTAATTTTTGAGAAATACAGAACACTAAACATGGAGAATACACACAATATATTGTTCTATTATAAATTTATTATAGGTTATACATATGAATATTTCATTCAAAGTTAAAAAATATAAACAAATAACACAAATTTCTAATGTTTAAGGGAGCATAAATTAATATGTATAAATCTACGTTGTTATTCTTGTACCAATTCAATTATAGCTAGTACTTAAATTTCTCTTCAGAAGATGACAGCCGTTCCGTTTTAGTTTATACAATTCACGAACTTCCAAATTATATTCATGCATTACATTTCTCTTTCTGAAAAGATTTTAGTATGATAGGCAAAAAGTTCTGTAGTTAGTCCTATTAATTTGAGAACAATTCCAAAAATTAGTTTATGCAGAAAATACTCACAGTTTTAAGCTGATTTAACCCATCAAAGTCTGGTTTGTTTTCCCCAAATACTGCCAAAACCTCTTCTCTAGCTAGAGACTGCCACTTTTGATGCTTACTCAACAAGACCATTGTCCACACAAGCAAAGCCAAGGTGGTCTCTTGCCCAGTGAGCTAGAATAGCTTGCAATCTTCGATCACCTCTTCTATTGTTAGCGTGATTTTCTTCTTATTTCCCTTTTCTTGAATTTCTTTCAAATTTGTTTTCAATAGTATTCCCAATAAGTCATTATTTTCATCTTCATCTTTCATCGTTCTCTCTCTTTTATTGATGATATTGCGTAGTACAGATCCCACTTCATGATAGATTGCTTTCATCCTCTTGTTTGTCTTTGTTGGTAAAAACCTACATGCAATCCAGTAAATCTCGAAGAGATGAAGACATCAAAAAAGGACCAAAATAGAAGGTTCAATTTTTGTGATTGGTACTACTTGGGACGGAAAGACATGTAAAGTTTCCAACCTATTTTCTTGAAAAAGCGATGAAGCATCATATGAAAATGAGAAGATAAAACTATCTAGGCTTCAACTACATAAATTTTAGGAACGTAATTGTCAACGAGAAGCTGAGTCTATGAAGTAAAGTATTTTGAAAATTTACAATATATATAGATATATACATATATATTTTTTGGGTAGGTATATATATATTTTTAGCATTTAATATCTACCAAGAAATTTATCTACAATCCTATATTCAATCTTTGTATGTAAATGAAGATATCAGGTACAATCAAAGTTACTTTAAGTAAATAAATCAAGTATACACAAGTAAAGAAACTCACAATTGGTATATAATTAAAATTGTAATGCAATATAAGAGTTTTGTCTTTCAAACAGAAAGCAAGCAAAACAATCATAAACTAATTCTACCTTACCTCCATCCTGGAATGTAAATCGACTGCAATTGTTGGATTGTAAGATCTGTTTGTTCTTTTTGGAGTTCGAATATCTTTTTTCCTTCTTCATAGTTACTACCAAACGATGTCCGAGAAATTATGTCGCCTGTCAGACTCTCAAGATACGGGAATACGTCAAGCTCACATGACCCTTTTGTTGAGACTAATACCTCCCATTTGCTTATCATCTCACAACAACTTGAGTACATTGCTGGTAACATTTGCTATACGACAAATACCAAAAACATTGTTAAGCACTGCCGATGCAATACTTGCATGGAAAACATTTTGTGGGGTTTTGGTTACTCTGGAAAGCAATTTTGAGGAAGAGAAGCAAATGAATGTCTAGTTCAAACAAACACTAAGTAGTTTCTAATTGTTTTACTTGTTTAGTACTATTATTTTTTGTGTATGATTCTAAATCTAGTTAGGATGAGGCATTGTTGTGTGCAAATAAAAGAAAGTGCAGAAAGAAGGAATTGTTAAGTTTCATTAAGAATAACACAGAAACCAACAAAAAAAAACAAACAAAAAAACAAAACAAAAGAAGATATTTTGAATGTGGATCCCAACTAATTTGTAAGATATTGTTCATTCATGACAATTATAACACATTAAATTAGCTAGTCTCGGGTCTAACAAGCATTTGTGAAGTACAATAGTGAGCAGTTTACAAAATTTAAGGGCAAGAAACCAAAAAAAAGAAAAATGGATGAATGGGGGTTTGGTTCTCATGTTTGCTCCAAAAAAAAAAAAAAAAGTGGATAAAACAGGGAAATTAATGGCTAGGTATAAAAAAAAATATTGTCTATTTAATTTTAATTTTTTTCTTAATTTCATCTAAGCACACTGTAACATACTACATGCATCCAAATGTATTTACAAAAAAAAAAAAAAAACCCAAAAAAAAAAAAAAAAAAAAAGTGGATAAAACAGGGAAATTAATGGCTAGGTATAAAAAAAAAATATTGTCTATTTAATTTTAATTTTTTTCTTAATTTCATCTAAGCACACTGTAACATACTACATGCATCCAAATGTATTTAACTTAAAGAAGTCAAGATTAGAGATTAAATACCTTCAACTTTTCTAGATGAAAAGTTGGGTTGATAAGGTTTCTGTGCTTAGCCCATTTCTCACCCTCATACCCCAGAAGCCCTGTCACTAATAACTTGCCAAGTGGGTTCATCCCTGGCTTTTGAAAAGCTTCATAGTTAAATAAAATCTCCTTTATCAGTTTAGGATCTGTAATGGTTAGTCTCGGTGTTGGGCCTAACCATTGAAAGTAATCTTTACCTGAAAGTTTTGGCCATTTTTCCAAGGTAAGAAGTACATTAAAGACTTGGTCTAATAAAATGATTAACAATATATGACAACATGTGAGATGAGCTTAAGAATCTTAATATTGATAATATAAAAATGTGTTTTTGTTAAAATCCACCTACTTCACCCACTTAAACCTACTTCACCCACTTAAACCTACTCCACTAAACCTAACCCACTACACCACTACCACCTCACCTACTCCACTAAACCTACTCTCCACCACCACTACCACCTCCACTTCACCTACTCCTTACCTACTACACACTCACCCTCTTCTATATATAGGAATCATGAATCATTGTAATAGATATCAACATTATATCAATCAATAATACAATTCTCTATTTCTCTTTATACATTAAATTTCTACAGTTTTACATCTTCTTTCAACGCTATAACCAAAGATAGAAATGTGAAATAAATAAAAACAACAAGAGAGATTATGTTCTTCAAGGAGTAGAATGATTTTGTGCTATATGATTGGCTAGCATCTGAAGTTCAATTACCAGTATGGGCACTCTCTCTTCTTCTTCTTTTTTTTTTTTAACAGACTTGACTGGAAGCAAAGCCTAATTAATAAACAATAAAAGCAGCATTTGAGCAAGTGTTAAAAATTCTGTTTTCAAAAAATACTTCAACCAAATCTCCTTTGACCACACTCCAACTATCTTGAAAAACTGCCATCACAAAAATAGAAGCCCCCGGATCACACTCAAACGCTGCCAATCTAATTTTCTCCTTTGCAAAGGGCCTCTTCAACCAGTTAGACTTACTAACTCAATTCCTGACTTATCCACCCACCCCAAGTATAAAATCTGGAATATTAGGGGGAAAAATTCATTAGTAATATAATAATCAATAACACTATCAAATTAATTCTAAGGAGGGAAGTGTTGTTGATTTTCTTTCGACAAGCAATTTGGCTGGATGGTTTGGTTTAATAGAATTGCAACTAGTGATATGTTTCTAAGGAGAAATATAAGAGTAAACCAAATTGTTTTATTTTATGCAACAGAAAGTGAAGCAGATAATTATTCAACAGAGGGCGAAGCAGACATGTCTCCTACGTCTAGACTGGTTTTTACATCAATATATTTCTTTTTGCTAATTTAAAATAAATAAATAAAAAATTAAATAAATCCAAGTCCAATTAATTTGTATCAATAAAAAGAAAAAAGAAGAAGCTAAGTCCAGTTCTAAATCCATTCAAATCTTGTCTTTTCCGTCCAGTAAAAAGGAATTTTGAAACATTCAACTGGTTGGATACTTCCAACCAAATTCACAGAATAATTCCAACAAATTTTTGTGAGTGAAATTTTCGGAATCCCCCCCTTCTCAAAAAAAAAAAAGAAAAAGAAAAAGAAAAATGAAACTTTTTCACGGTTATTAACCAGGACCCTTGGCATAGTGATTGTTTGTGGAGCACCACTTTGAGGTGTGAAGTTGTAGATTCAACTCTTATGGAGGAGTTTGATATCCATAGGCTTGGGGTTGGACTTGGTGTATTGTTGGACGTGCTATGGTCGTTCAATTTGGTGTGCTTATCCAGTTTGATAGAATACATTAGGAATTGGGGTCACTGCTTCTAAAACAATTTCTCATCAGAAATAATCATGGGTAATTAAATGGTCTCTAAACAACAGAGGAAAGCCTATGGTGCACATGTGTATCGTATATGTCTTATAATTAAAAAAAAAAATAATATAATTTTATACTTTCAGAGTTATAATTATAAAAAATTATAATCAAACAATACATAAAGTACAACTAAAGATCTCATGAGTTATGACTAAAATAAAATCATAATTAAAGAAAAAAATTAATTCTAATTAAAAAAAGAAATTATATAAATTAAGGGTGCAAATGGTAAAAATGCATATAGTAGAATTCCTCAAAAAGAAAAGGTAAGTATCCGGCCTGTTACATTTTTTTGTTAATTTTTAATTTTTTAATTTGCTCTCCAAGCATATCATCTGTTATACTTTACTCTTTATTTGGTACCAGTGATGAGGCTGTTTTTCGATAACAGAGCATATATTTTAGGGATAAAAATGCAATAAAATCATATTTGGGGATTTTAGGAAAAGTTTTGAAAATTAACTCTCCGGTTATTTGTTTTGAATGGCACTAATACCAAAAACTAAATACTAAATGTAACAAATCACATAGTAAATAAATTAAAATGTAACAAATTGAATAATTTGAGAAGTAGTCCAGCCATAAATGCAAAACTCAACTCCAATCTCAAGCATTTGACCTGTTTAGTTTGTTTTTTTTAAGGAAACAACAATGATAGGACCCTCTTTTTTGGGATCTCACAACCCCTAAAGTGATCACTTCCAGAATTGTGGGGTATTTAAGAAAAGAGTCTCACTTATTTTCCTTAAGAAAAAAAGGTTGGAATTCCTTTTTAGAACCCATCACCCTTAATGTATTGTACTTTTTGTTTTGTTTTTTTCTTTTTTGTTCTCATCTCTGGTTGACATGTATGTGAGATTGTTGGGGTAAAAAAAAAAAAGTCTGTATGATTTCTGTTTTTTTAGTTCCAAAATTCACACCACTATTTGTGGCCCTCAAAAATCTGAAAACCTAATTCGATACTATTCAAACAAGTATAGAGTTTTCAAGAGAGATACATACCATGAAGATTGACACAGTGATGGTGGAATGGTTGAAAATGGGGCACAATATCGTCGGAGTAAGGGTCAATGGGTTTGGATCTTGCTTCTTTCATCATGGGTATCATCTCTTTGGTGTCTCCAAACAACAATTTGTATGGATTTCCCTTGAAACCTTGCTCTCTCAGCCACTTCTCTAACTGCTTTGGCCTCAACCACACCCAGTTCACTACCTTCCATGCCCATGTTAGCAAAGTTACCAAAGCTATGGAGGTAACAACAGAGCTCACTGTTACTTCCATATTGGAGAAGAAACAGAAGAGAGAGAGAGAGACAGAGAGAGAAATCCACAAATTCAGTCGCTGCGGTGAAGGTAGGTACATGATACAATTCTTCATATGATATGATGACAATAAAGACAAAATTGAGGAAACCTAAGTGCACTTCTAATGCAATTATTTGTTCAAAAGTTATATGTGAATATTTCAATCATAAATTTCAGTATTTCAACTTTAAAACTATTCACAAACAAGAAAAGTAGTGGTACGCGGATAAAATAGTTGTTTCAGTGATTTATGTAATTAATTATTGAGATAATAAGTGTTAAAATATGTTAGTATTATATGTTAGTGATGCACAGTGCGCCATGAGCGACTTATACATGATACTGTGTATAAAGCGACTTATACATGATACTGTGTATAATCATGTCGGACCGTTGTAAAAGACAGTTTATGGGGTCATGTCGGACCGATGTAGCAAGAGGTTGTGGTGATGCACAGTGCGCCATGAGCGACTTATACATGATACTGTGTATAAAGCGACTTATACATGATACTGTGTATAATCATGTCGGACCGTTGTAAAAGACAGTTTATGGGGTCATGTCGGACCGATGTAGCAAGAGGTTGTGGTGATGCACAGTGCGCCATGAGCGACTTATACATGATACTGTGTATAAAGCGACTTATACATGATACTGTGTATAAAGCGACTTATACATGATACTGTGTATAAAGCGACTTATACATGATACTGTAATTTTTTTATTGTAATCTAACCTATCAATATTCCAACATCTTATAATTAAAAAAATGATACTTTATGTAATAATTTTACTCTATTTTTATTTCTAGATTACATCAGTTTTAAGTAGAGGTGTTCGCAGTTCGGTTGCGGTCGGAAAACTTTCAATCCGCCATTCGTCTGTCGGATTGAAAAAGATTAATCTGCATCCATCTGTCAGATTGACGAATGCGGATTGAACGAATTGGCAAATAGTTGTAAATTGGTTTGGCGGTTTAAATTTTTACAAATTTTGAACATAATACAATAATTTGTCAACAATTTTTTTATAATAATCCAACTCAACATAACAAAAAAATTATCATTTAAATTGTCAAAAATTAATAATAAATACGTATAAAAAAAACATACATTATCAAAACTATTTCATTATATTTTTTTAATTTAAAAACTATTTAATTTAATTTTTTTTTAGATGACAAAATTAGGCCTTATATTTTCCACACAAAAATATCAAATATCAACACTTGCCATTTGATAAAAAGATTTTCAAATTGAAAACACAATAGAATATCTAATTTTTTTTTCAATTGAAAATATAAATAAAATATCTAAACAAATTGAAAACACAAAATCTTACAAAAAAATTTTATCAGCAAAAAAAATTTTATTGATGAAAACTAAACAAACAAAGTATGACAGATAAGAATGGCAACAGGGCGGGGCCGAGCCGGGCGGGGGATTGCACTTCCCGTCCCCGATCCCCGAACCTATATAATTCTCTGTCCCTGTCCTTGATTCCCGATGGGAAACCCATGACCTCCCCCACCCCCGCCCCCTACAGGAATCGGGTTTCCCCGACCCCGAAAAATCCCCGACTCTTTTTTTTTTAAAAAAAAAAACAACACCCATACCAAAAAATAAAAATATTGAAAGCAATTGAAAATGAATCATAATATATGGAAAGAAATTGATAATTTCAGTGCTGAAACTTCAAATATATTGTATATACTTTTCGAAAATAACAAAATAAAATAATTCAATCAACTAAAAATAATAGTTCTTGTATATAACAAAAATGTTAAGAGATCCCGCCTCTTTTACTGAAATTTCTACCACCTGAGTTTCATTGTGGAACTCACCCATTTGAGGAATGGTAGGAATTTTGATTAAAAAAATAGGAGCAATAATATTGTTGTAGAAAGATGAGACCGAACAAACACCTTTTCAAAAAATTGGAAGCATACACAACAAAAAAGAGTTACAGAGAAGATCCCTTGGCTGTCTAAGCGCAAAGGAGAATCCAGATTTGTACACAAACAGACCAGATTTGTAAGGTGACTGAAATGACAAATTTGCAAAGGGGTAAAGAAGGGATGAAAAGTTGATAGATCAGGATGAAAACAAGGAAATCGAAGAGTTGATAGAGGAGATAGGCAGAAATTACTAGAGAGTCGATTGAGTCGATCCGCCGTAAGAGAGACGAAGAGCTGGTGAGGGAGTCTGGAGAAGGGAGACGCCGAGCGATAGCGGCAGCAGCCGTGTAACTAGAAAGAGGAGAGAGTGCGGTGTGTGAGTGTGTCTCAGTGTCTCTGCGTGAAACCCTAAAATGAGTCAAAAGAATAGATAAAACATATATATATGCAGATGGGTGCAAAGGTAATTTCATGTCGGGGTAAACAGGTACGGGCCGAGGACGGGGACGGGGACGGGGACGGGGACGAGCCAGGGCTGGGGAAGGTATCACCGTCCCCGGCCCAAAAATGATCGGGGATTCATTTTTAAATACCATCACTGGCCCGTCGGGAGTATTTTTCGGGAAAAAACCGTTCCAATCGGGGTCGGGGAGCCGGGTCCCTGTCGGTTCGGTTTCAAATTGTCATCTCTAATGACAAAGTACATCAAAAAGAGAAGTGTGTAAAAGTATCATAGTGAACCATCAAGATCCCAACTAGGTTGGTACCAAGATGAACACCAAATCATCTGCTAGCACAAACTCCAAGTTCCAAGTTAGTGAAAAACCAACACACAGCGCAAAAGCAAAACACAAAACAGCTACCAAAAATCAATCACCAGCATCCATACAAAACAACTACTATTACTTGTAACTAGGACCACCACTAATCACTCAGCAACACCAACTTCTCAACCCAGCAACCACCAAACAGCAACAAAAGTAATATACATCAGCACCATCAGACATCAACAACCAGTAATCAAAGGTCTTGTTTGGTGTAACTATTAAAACAAATTATAGATTATAGCTTAAAAGATTATAAATTATGACTTTAATCAGAAGTTGTTAATCTGTTTGGTATAGCTGTTGGATTATAGATTTTAGTTACTGAGTAGTATTTGTTAAATAAGCTGTGAAGTAACTTTTTCAATTAATTTTTATTTTTTATTATTTACTATTTGCCTACATTTCTCATAAAAAATATTAATAATGCTTTATAGTCCATTTGGGTCTTTTTCTATTTTTAAAAAAATAAAAAATAAAAAAATCTAAGAGTATAACCGTGAATTAATAAGTCCACAGCAGAAGCTGATAATCAGAAGTAAGGGGTGAGCAGCTTTTCAGAATCAGCTTTTTGACTTAAAATAAATTGTTAGAATCTGAAACTGTTTGAAATAAGTTTAGCCAAACAGTCCAAAATAACTTTTTAAAAGTCAGAAACCATAAATTGGCTCAAAAAAGCTCCACCAAACACCTCCAAAATGCAACAACAGCACCAAAATGCAGCAACAACTAGCAGCAACAACATCAAAAATGCATCAACACCAGCAGCTATGCACCAATATAACAACAGCACCAGTATTTTAACAAAAAACATAGCTCCTGATCTGCTGCAAATTGTTTACAAGTTCATGAATAGTGTACTCACACTTGGGAAAGTGAGATTTCGACCACACAATAATCCGAACTTTAACTAGATCACACAGCACACCCAGATGAGGCTGAACTCCATTAAATACACATTCATTTCTTGTTTTCCATAAGGACCACATGAGAGCACAAGGGATAGATTTCCACAACATCCCATGAAATTTCTTGAACTTAAAGCCAACCCACCAACACAGCAACCCCTCAACTGAACCAGGCACAACCCACTGAAGACCCTACCATCCTACAATATGTGACCATAATCTCCATATCTCTGGACACCACAGCATCACATGATTCAAAGACTCCCTTTCAAATTTACAAAACACACATGAAGTACTTGCTTCCTCACTAATCACACCAATCTGTTGTAAAAAATCTGCTGATTTAATTTTACCCTTCCAGACTAGCCAACCAAAAAATTATGCTTTTGAAAGAGAAACATTTTTCCAAATAATAGGCAGAGCAACTGAGATAGCTCCAACCTTCTGTCTATTATAGACTGAAGCCACACTAAATTGCTCGGAAGGAAGTGATTTCCATTTAAGGCAATCATCAACATTGGTCAGAACAATCGGAGCAGTGTTAAGTTTTGAAATGAGTACACCCACCTCAGCTATCTCCCATTCCCTTAAAGATCTTCTAAATTGAAAACACCACTCTATAGAAGCACCCATTTGAATCAACATTCCTCGCAATAAAACATCACTATTAGTAACCAATTCAAACAATCTTGGAAAAGTCTCTTTAAGGCATTGATTATCCAGCCACTTGTCCTCCCAAAACCCAATTCTATTCCCATTGCCAATAACAAAGTCCATATTTGAAAAATAAAAGTTCCTGAGATGGGGGGTTGCAATCTGCTACTCCAAGAATGTCACCCCAAACCCTTGATAATCTGATTGAATTCTCCATAAATGGGAACCATCTTTCACCAGACATTGGATATTTTGAACATATTACCCTTTTCCACAAGGCCTTATCTTCAATCGCAAACCTCCACCACCACTTAGAGAGCAAACAATCATTAACATCTATGATCCTCTTTATTCCCAACCCTCCATGATCCTTACTTTTAGTAACCTCATCTCATTTTACCAAATGTAATTTCCGTCTTAAATCTGAACCTTCCCTCAGAAAAGTAGCCTAAACCTTATCAATAACCTTTGCCACTCCCTCTGGCATTTTAAACAAAGATAAATAAAGCAAAAGCAAACTTGATAACATTGATTTAATTAAAGTTAGGCGTCCACCGAACGATAGCATCCTTCTTTTCTACCCTGCTAGTGTAGACTTGAACTTATCAACAACAGGTTTCCAAGTTTGCAATCTCCTTGGACTAGCCCCTAATGGAAAGCCTAAGTAAATAGAAGGTAATTTCCGTCTTAAAAATTACTGTGGGTGCTCGCGGTTTGGCGGTTCAGTTACGGCCAAAGCAACTTTAAATCTGCCATTTGTCCAACATTAGGCGGATTGAAAAAAAATATCAACAACCATCCGTTCGTTATCACACATCTGTTCAAATATAACGGATCAGTTCGATTCGGTTAGTTTGGACGAATCGGAGTATTCGCTGCTTATCCCTAATTTTAAAGAATAGTAGGCCTTTTGACCGTGTCAATGTTTTTTTTTTTTTTTTTTCTCTTGAGCTTTGTCATATATATTTTTTCTTTTGATAATAAACATTTGGAGAAATTATACAGAATACATCACAATTTGACAATTAAAATTTTATTTTATTTTATTTATTTTCAATTTAAATTATTTGTTTATTTTTGTTAAATAAAATCAATGGACAAAAGATATTTTAATCATTAAATTTAAAGAAAAATTATGTTTTAGACATTTTATATAATCTATATTAAGTTTAATTGTTAAAATTCATTTTTTCCCATTAATTTTACTTAATGAAAATACGTGTATAGTTTAGATTAGAAATAAATTAAAAAATTTAAATTTAAATTTAAATTAATAAAATTAAAAATTCAGAATTTATCTTATTAAAAATATTAAAGAATTTTTTCTTTTATTTATTTTTATTTCCCTAATACTCCAACCACACTCTCACTTTTCACTAGTTAAAGCACAAAAAAAATACACTCTTTATTTTACTTAATTACTTTAGCTATTATATTCACACTCTTTATTTTAGCTAATCATTCAAACTAACTTAATTAATTTTTAAAACAAAAAATACTAATTGCTAATATTTTACTAATATAAATTTGCAATAATAATAAATTTGGCCATACAAACATACAAAACCTGTAGAATGAGGAGAAAAAAATACAAAATACAAAATAAGTTATTCCGTAATTCATCAAACATAATTGAAAAAATATTTAAAATTGCTACATACACATATACATATATAAAATATATAAAATCCCAAATCTAAGACATAAACATACAAAAATTCAAGATATATACATACATATTTGTTTGGAAAGTCTCTAGAACTCTTCAATTGTAGCCACCAAAAAAGTAGGATGATAAAGTGGTGTTTTGAAAAATTAGTAAAAAATTGACTTTTTGACTTTTTTGGCAAAAAGTTGGATTATTTTGGATAAAAAAGCTGACTTTTTTGACTAAAAAAATTAAAAAGTCAAAAAACTAACTTTTTACCATTATTTCTAAAAGACCCCAAAGTAACTAACCTAATAACCAACCTATTAAAACTTAAAATTAGAATTATATTGACTAATATGCTTAATAAATCTTCTTTAACTATCTTCTTAAAGATTTTCAAATAAATTTACATACCAAATGTGAAAGACGACTTTTTAGGGATACTTCATGTGGGTCTATGGGAAAAATAACAATATAATTTCGAGTAAGTTATTACAATAGGGACCACCAATTTGTCAATTTGTGTATGACATAACCTAAAAATTAAAATGATTAGATTTATATTAGACATACAACCTTTTGCTGTCATTTCCCTCACAAACAAATAAACGCCACTTGTTTGACAGGATCGGGATCAAGATCAAGATTAATAGTTTTGTGATGTTGATTAAAAAAAAAAAAAAAAAAAAATCATAAATGAACCTTTGATTATTATCTCTGCTGCCATGCGGTGTGTTTCAATCACAAAAATCTAAAAGCCCTGGGACCAATGAAATAAAAAATAAAAAATTTGAAAAATAGAAGAATGATTAGCTGTTTCTATGCGTGTAACTCAGTGTAAAACAATATCTCAACACCTATTATTTAAATGAACATTTATTTCATCTCTCATTTTTTTATTACTTTCACTTGTGACTAAGTCCCATTTAGTAGAGCTGTTGGAAAATAATTATAAATTATAACTTAACAGATTATAACTTACAACTGTGAGCATAAGCTGATAACTTGTTTGATGTAGTTGTAGAATTATAAATTTAAGTAGCAGAGTAGTATTTGGTAAATAAGCTGTAAAATAGCTTTTTACTGTGTAATTGTCATTTTTACCCTTATGAATATAAAAATTATAATTTTATCATTTTCTTCAATTTAAATTTTGAAAAAATTATTTTATTAATGAAAGTTGATTAATTAGTACCTACTGATTAATGTGGCAACAATTTTATGATCAAACTTCATGTTCACAAATTTCATACATCTTGTGTCTCAAAAACTTATATAAAAAATGTATATTTAAACTTCTTGTTGTGGGCACTATGAAGAATCTTGGCCTTAAATTTTAAATTCTAGATAGATTTTTTTTCTTCTTTTCAAGTGTGTAGACTTGGGAGTTGGGGATACTGCTGACGTCGTTTTGGGCGCCAAAGTGATTTTAAAATTAATTTCACAGCTCTAAGCTTCGAACTCCTGACCTGTCCAAGAGAGGTGCCAACACTTACCACTGTGCCAGTTAGTATCCTTACTATTACTAAAGACATATATGTTATTTATTAGAGTGATGTTACGATGTACACCCTCAAAAAGGTGCATACGGTGTATGCCTTTTATAACTTTTTCACAAAATTTCATAACTTAAATCCAAAATATCATAACTTTTTCACTACAAAAGTCATAACTTTTTTTTCAATGTAAAATGTTATAACAAAATCTCAAAGTGTCATAACAAAAATCACAAAATATCATAACATTATCATTCTTAATTTTAGGGTGCACATCATAAATTCGCTATTTATAACTTTACTACAAAATGTCATAACACACATTATAAATAATCATAACATTCATCATAAAAAATCATAACTTTTTTACAATGTACACCATTTAAAAGGATGTACATTGTAAATTTTTCCTATTTATTATATTATTCAAACAATCATTATATAAACAATCATTATCTATGTATATACACCCAAGTGCTGGCATTAAAAAAAAAAAATTGTATATAAATCTAACTACGTGTATGTCATCATCTCACTTTATTATATAGTTCTTAATTTCATAGTGACAAAATAAATAATGTCCATTCAATTTAATTTATATTTTTTTATTAATTAATGATGCCACTCAATTCGATATATATATATATATATATATTTGAACCTATTCATCTAAACAAGAAGCAAAATGACAAAAAAATGACTACTTGAAGAATAAACAATATAATTTGTCAAATCAATAATTAAAACAAACAATTATCAAGTTATGCAAAAACTACAATATGTCCATCCAAAACAACACTAAAAAAAAAAAAAATCTAAGGCTCAAACGAAATTCTATAAAACCCATTTGAAATATTCAAAATATGTTTCAAAAAAAATACCATTATCTAAGAATTACGGTAAAAAATAAAATAAAAATATTACATTTCAATTCTGTCTGGGAGGTTGTGAATGACTAAAAAATTGTAAAAAAGTTTCATTGTCTAAGAATGACTCGCCCCCCGTGGCATTGAGCTCTCTTTCATCAAATGACATCCCCTGAAAAAATAAAAATGAATAAGTGTGAGAGAATATATTGGAATCAATTTATTTTTTATTAGAAACAAACTACATTACAAACGTAAGAAAAATTGAATGCCTGAGAAGTTTGTGGTTTAAATGATATTTGTGAAGATAAAAGGGTAGACTGTGGGTAATTTGATGGGCACGTAATGTTAGTATCGTCAAGCTTGAAAAGATTGTTACCATAATTCATCGATTGTGGCCAATACGGTATCCCAACATCCTAATTCATAAAATACTATTAGAAGTAAATATACTATTATAAGAAAATTTAAATATAAAAAATAAAATCTAACCTGTGAGCTGCATAAAGAGGAACTTTGAACATTTAACGTGTTGCTTGATCGGCCAATTTTCTAAAACAATTATAACATTTATCAATATATTGCATGAGTCAAAAAGAAAACAAAAATTAGAATCAAGTAGGTGAACAATACCTTACTATGGTCGGTAGGTTGTGAAATAATTTTTGTCTTCTTATTAGTCTTCTCATGCCAAGGTTTTAATCTATCGCCACCCTTCTGTCCACTTTTTTATTATTATTTTTTTTTATTTTTTTTTTAAGCCTTTAACTCATGCAAAGTTAGGATTAGAACTCATCTCAATATTGCTTCCACTACCACAAGCACTCGAATCATCAAATAATACCATCATTTTATTCACTTTTGTACATGTAAATCAGCAGTATAATGCAGCGGAATAAAAATTATGGTCATACCTTTTCCTGCAGAGTCTGAATAGAAAAGATATCGTGGGTAAATCACGTGCTTCCTGAATCTGATCAGTCAACCCAGCAGTGGGGTGATATTACAACAGTGAATATCACCCACACAAATCACAGTGCAAACGGCTTTGATCGTTGTTTTTGGGAGAGAGTCAAAATATGGGAAATTTCTGAGTGTTTTAGACTTGACAGGAGTGTCTCAATTTATACATGTATAGGAGAGAGAGGAAAAGCCTCCAGCCTTTATGGCTAGTCATTAATGCACCATTAACCTCTGTAATAAAGGCAGGAGTTACAAACCCCATTAATGCAGGAGTTACAGTTATAAATTCAAAGCATTGAAATGGTCATGCCACATGGGTGCCCATTTCTAACATCTCCCACTCGCACATGAGTTGGCATGACACTGCCACATCTCTATCTCAATCTCCCCAAAAAATGAACAGTCTCATACTAGCCAATGCACGTGCGACCGTTGAGAAACCTGCATGTGGAGCTCTATACTAGAAACTCAAAATGAGCCAGCATAGAGACATCAACCCAAAAGAACAGAAATAGTGCCTCATATACCCCAGGCCCATCTAATTACACCGGTCCACAAAAAAAAAAAAAAATCTCTAATCCTCAAAAAGAGCATGTTTGACCCTCTCAATTCTTGCCGAATATATTCACACTCAATCCGCTTCTCATACAGAGCGATGTGAGTTGCCGGCAATGAATATACAACAGTGGTGTAATACTAGATGATCTTCCCTTTCCCTCATGCCATTTTACTTTAGGATTGACCACTCCCAATGATGTCCTTAAGTTCGAATCATACATGACCGCAGGCAACATACCAAAGTAGCAGAACATCAACCCTTTTCCTTATGACATAGTCAAAAGTCACAAAATGGTACATAAATGAAAGTCATATCAATAATGACACATAAGACTCACACGGTGAGGAAGTAGGGATCCATTCTCTCACCTCATTACTCGGTCGCCAAGCACATATAGTATGAATACATGCTACGGTGGAGTAACTCTTCCATAAGGAGTGACGTCATACTCGATACACCGTACAGATATTAGTCTAGTCATTTTCTAGCACCTAACCCGAATTCTCTATTTGCTCACCTTCTAGGCGCCAAATGAGATCCCGCATCTGGCTAATCATAACAGGCACAACATGGAAAGTGGGTACTAACATCCATGTTTGGTCCTTAACTTGACCTCATCTTGGTTATAACCACGGCGACATACATAGTGGATGATTTAAGCCTCTCTTGGCTCCAAATAAAAAAATCACTAGTCTCATCCTTGCTCGCTCCCAAGCGCCAAGGGCAATTGCTTGTGTAAGTGAGCCAATCTTGCCTGCTGACATCATAATCTGCTAATTATTATGACACAAACCATAATAGTGTCAACATCCCATCATCTCAAAATAGGTGATCGATTTAAAAAAAAACCACAGCTTGCACAATTATAGATTCCAAACATAAGCCTTATCAGCACCTCTTGCGATAAGTATATACAACGGAATCCACCATGTGCGCCTCATATGAAGTAATTTAAGATCACTACCTCTTGCACAATAACCTCTCTAAAAATATTTTGGTGACCAATTTGCGTTCATTCTTAATGCGCCCAACTAGCACAGATGCGCCCAACTAGCGCATTGAATCTTACAAGGAGCAAATTAATATACTACTAGTAAAGCATTTTATCCACAGTCTAATGAGCAAGGTCAATGTCTAAACAACTCAGTTGACCATTTACCAAAGATAACACTTATCATGCCGAATACGCCCACATAGCGTACTTTAGGCTCCTACAACAAAGAAAAGATCAAGGAATATAGGTCATCTGTTTCTCTCAAAGACAATCCGAGGATTTACTCAATAGCTAAGGGGCTTTTACCAATAGGTAAGTCAATAGGTTTGCAATTTTGTATCTAGAATCGTTCTAGGATATTCCTTATGTAAGTCATCGAAGACAAATCGAGAATTTTCCTAAAACAATCCCTAAGGATCGTACATCCGAGCATATAAATTACATCACCCATGTCCATCATATCTAAAATAGAGGACTGCCCACCCTAGGTGGCGACAACCTTATAAATTCCTGGCTCATAATGACTAAGGCCTCGTTTGGCAAGAGGCTATTTTAGCCAATTAGCCAAAAAGTTACTAAATTAGCCAAAAAGCCAACAACCCATACCAAAAAGTCAAAGATTCTCTTTTCTCTCTACTTTTTGCATATCTTTTCGTAATTAGCCAAAAAGTCATCCCAAACATACAAGTTTTTTTTACCTACCTTTTTAGTCAAATAGCCAAAAAGTTACTAAATTAGTCTGTTCCCAAACGAGGCCTAAGTAAGGAAAAAACTTCTTTTGGACCATTAATCATGCCTCAGTAGTCTTCATCAATCATCGTTGGCCTATCATGGCTTGATGAAATCTAAGAACCACTGTTTGGATAACTGCTTTAGGCTGTAAAAGATTTATTGAAACTAGCAACCTTTTTGCGCTCCTAACTTTTCACCATAAAAGTAGAAGGTAAATCCCTACGGATCTACTTATCCAATTCTTTAACGAGAAATCGAGTCTCAATGTCCACAAATCAATGTTCTGAACTTATGTCAATCATAGCCTAAGTCGAAATAACCTCACTCTCCAGGAGGAAGTCTTTTCACGGTCTACACTTTTCTCAATGGTTCGACTTTTCGGTATCTAGCGAGCCTTATGCCTCAACAATGACTATCCAAATTACGCATAAATTTAGAACAGTTTTGCGTCATAATGGAAAGTCAACCAAATTATAGAAATGGTTAATCCTCAAAGACTTTGTCTTAAATTGCGCAACATTGATCCACTTCCTAAAAATAGGGGACTAGAGCCTTTGGCATTATCCTAGGCTCTTTATCATTTTGCGGAGCAATCATGAATGTTTCCCTCTCAATCACCCAGTGATGACGTGGAAAATTTTCACATTTGCTACCACGCAACTAAGAATGTAGAGTATTCTTCTCTAATGGAGTAATCCATTAGTAGGCACATCGCTCTCACTGTCCTTAGGATATTGAAAATTTCTTTCAATTCTCAACTAGGCTACATAGAGCGCTATGCTTAGAATTCTCTATCTTATAGAGTTTCAAAAACTCTATTCACGTCACCTTTACTAATAAAACTTTATGTGACTTAGTTACACTACCACAAAGCTGCTTACCTATATGCACATGACCCGGAGGGTTTGCATGACCGCATACAATAATGCGCCACACGACCCTCTGTGTTTACAAGACAACATACGATAATGCGCTATAGAACCCTAGGTCTTAACTTCACAATCTTATGAGAAGTAAAATAAAGATAAGCTGCTTAACGGTTACAGATCGCCCATAGATGGCTCTCCGCTAACCTATTACTCAAAATTAGAGTGTAAAATCTGATATGGAGGGCTCTTAGTTAGGGATATAGGCAACAAACTAGTCCAATTTTCAATTGGGAAACATCTTGCGCCATTATTCACCTAACATTAACAATATTTAATTCCTTATCTCTACTACACCATTGTGTTGTTGAGTACTAGGAATAATCAATTTTCTAAGCATCCATATCTCTTTACAGAGTTTTCTAAAAATTACTCAAATAGATACTTGCCACCTTGGTCAAAACTAAAAGCACGAAAAGCTGTTATCTAATTGATCTCAACCTCATATGTGCAATGTCAAAAATCATCTCAAAACTTTTGACTTATGGGAGATCAAATAGTCTTGACTCAGATGTGTATCGTAATCTATAAATGTGTCGAGATGGAGGCTTAGCTATCATACCCTTACACATATCTAGTCACAAATATCGTAGTGGACTAAATGCGCCAAAACAAATGACCTTCTACGGCTTTCCTACTTACTTGTGCACACCCATTGCGAACAAAGTTACACATTCACATGAGAGCATGATGTTATAAGCGAGTGGGCCTGAGAAGGCCTACTCAAACCATCGTGTCATTATCTAATTAATGTGATTAAGTATAATAAGCCACTGGTTCATGACCAATATCATAAACTAATTCCAATCATCTTAATGCGTGAGTTCTCGAAGACAAATTTTAAAGGTTTAGGCCCAACTAGGTAATGACTCACGACTAATTCATATTCACTAGATTATAAAAGGATGTCATGGAGATATCAAGTGCGCCTAAGTCGCAAATTTAACTAGTAAGTGCTAATCCCCTGCACCTTCAAGTCAATTTTATTCTCCATACACTTTACTGTATCTAGTTGAAACATGACGATACTCCTCTTGCCATATCTATTTTCTCGCTACATAGTTACTTGCAGTTAATTCTACTATCCACAAGAAAGAGAGAATAAGCTATCAACTATGACAACTCCTGAAGTAACTTAAGCGCAATTAGGCTAAAGAGTCTAATTCAACACAATGCTCTCACAAGCGATGCGTCAAATTCTTAGAGTCATAACAACCTTGTCAGCCTTGACCTTTTCATTACTATGCTGCAACGTTTGCGCTTAGTGGTAAATGTTATTCAAAACGTTAGCCTAGTAAAGGAATCACACAAAGAAGCACCTCATCCATGTTTCACACTCAAGTGTGGAAACAGTAAGTGTCCAGACTTAGACAGTAAGTGTCCACTAAGCGCTAATGTTTTCACTTAGTGTTAATAGATTTTGCAGCTTCTAAGCGCTAATCTTTTCACGTAGTGTTAATAGATTTTGCAGCCACTAAGCGCTAATGTTTTCACTTAGTGTTAATAGATTTTGCAGCTTCTAAGCGCTAATCTTTTAATTTCACGTGATGTTTCAACGCACACTATTATAGTGCATGAAATTTTGCTCCATCCACTCCCAATAATTGGGTAGAGAGCAAAATACTACTCATACTGCCTACTCGTCTTACACTTAATGACTAATTTATTTAAGCTCGCATTCTTGGATGACGTGACTCTTGAATGTTACTTCATCTAATGATGTAACATTATTTATAAGTCAAATTACAAAGTCAATCCGCGCAGCTCAATAGTCAAGATTATATGCAGATCTGTTGAGGACTTACTAATTTCATAACTCCAAAACTCGCCAACCAAAAACTATGTAGCGTGCCGCTAATCATAGCGCACACATTAGTTTTTATTATGCCAAACAAGGCAACAAAACCACGGCGACTTTGAGTCATGTTTCCTTACTTTAGCTCAATTAAGACTTGACCTAAAGTCTCCAAAACTTTTACTCATCTAAAGAATGGGATTACATTGTTCACATTTGAACATCTTTACTAAGTCTAGGTCAACCATTTAATTTCCATAAGCTAAGTCAATTTAGAGAGAAATTCGCATTGGGATTAATTTGATTAGCATAATATAATTTTGCCGCAAAAATCTAAACTAACTAGTGACAATATTACACAAGTCGCAAGATCGAAAATCTGCTATGCTCGTAATCATCTCTTGCGCCACAGGTGACAATTATCCAAAATTCAATTTAATTTATGCGCAAAATATTGGTTTTCGGGAGTAAATCTACAAAGATTTCTCTCAACCGAACAACCTTCCACTGACTATGGCATGTCAAAAAGCATGATAAATTCCATACAATAGCATCTTCATGTAAATTTACAAACAATTCATGCTATATAATGTGTACATATATATACATGATTAAGAAAACACGAAAATACCCAACTAGGCTCTGATACCTTTGTAAATCAGCAGTACAACGCAGCGGAATAAAAATTATGGTCATACTTTTCCTACAGAGTCTGAATAGAAAGGATCTCGTGGGTAAATCACGTGCTTCCTGAATCTGATCAGTCAACCCAGCAGTGGGGGTGATATTACAACAGTGAATATCACCCACACAAATCACAATGCAAACGGCTTTGATCGTTGTTTTTGGGAGAGAGTCAGAAAATGGGAAATTTCTATGTCTCTTAGACTTGACAGGAGGGTCTCAATTTATACATGTATAGGGGAGAGAGGAAAAACCTCCAGCCTTTATGGCTGGTCATTAATGCACCATTAACCTCTGCATTAATGCAGGAGTTACAAACCCCATTAATGCAGGAGTTATAGTTATAAATTCAAAGCATTGAAATGGTCATGCCACATGGGCGCCCATTTCTAACATCTCCCACTCGCACATGAGTTGGCATGACACTGCCACATCTCTATCTCAATCTCCCGAATAAAAATTATGGTCATACCTTTCCTGCAGAGTCTGAATAGAAAAGATCTCGTGGGTAAATCACGTGCTTCCTGAATCTGATCAGTCAACCCAGCAGTGGGGGTGATATTACAACAGTGAATATCACCCACACAAATCACAGTGCAAACGGCTTTGATCGTTGTTTTTGGGAGAGAGTCAGAATATGGGAAATTTCTGAGTGTTTTAGACTTGATAGGAGGGTCTCAATTTATACATGTATAGGGGAGAGAGGAAAAGCCTCCAGCATTTATGGCTAGTCATTAATGCACCATTAACCTCTGCAATAAAGGCAGGAGTTACAAACCCCATTAATGCAGGAGTTACAGTTATAAATTCAAAGCATTGAAATGGTCATGCCACATGGGCGCCCATTTCTAACAGTACACAGTTCCTTAATCTCTTCATCAACCAATTGATAAGCAGGCTTATACATAGATGCTTGAGTTGCTAACTTTACCATCCTAGGACGAAGATCCCTGTAACGTGCTAATATCTCTAACTTGGGATCATTCTCATCCACTTTAACTTTTCCTCTCTTAATTTCACCACTCTTGGCATCCAATCTCCATCGACCTAATATGTACCTCTCAGGAATTTTCATAACATTCATTCTATCAAGTGCTTTAATTACATGACCACATAAAATTCCAATGTTTTCAAACTTTTGACAAGTGCAATGAATTCTTTGACAAATTTTGTCTCCTCCTAACTTATTAACTTCCATATTACACTCCACAATATACACTCTATCATCACCATACAAACTAATCACGTACCGAACTTCTCCTTCTAACTCATGGCATTCCTTCACTCGACAACAAAGAGGCATGTCCAACTCATTATGAAATAAGTCAAAGATAGGAGGGGTGTACAAATTTGCAACTTGGTTCAACATAGGAGACTTTTTCAATTTCATTCTCGACAATTGTTGTCTACAATAATATATAACTTTTACTTCTTCGTACCGCTTATCTACAACAATCCGATTGAAGTGGGCAAAAAATTGAACAATATTATGATCAGCTTGCAAATACCTCTTTAATGCTGCATTCAGGCTTTCACTAAGTTGAGTGCTTCGCATTCCTACAGTGAACAAGTATTTCATGTATACGTGCGCCCACTGCTCTCTTTTTTCCCAAGTCTTCTTCATCTACACATTCTCACGCAAGTTGTATTTATCAATCAAAGAATCCCAAGCATCAATGAACTCGTGTTCATCCTCGTATCCAAAATACAAGTTTTGAAATCACTACCAAATTTTGAACCACTCTTATACAAGTACCCTAAATGCTTCAAAGCATTTTGCATTAGGTGAAAAGTACATAATCCATGGAAAACCTTAGGCATGACTTCAGATATTGCCTTTGTAATTGCCTAATCTTGGTGTGTGAAAAAACTGGTAGGCTTTTTCCCCAACATTGCATGCAAGAAGGTTTCAAATAACCACTCAAAGCTGTAGTTTCATCATATAATAACGAGGCACCAAAAATCACTGTCTTTCTAAAGTGGTTAAAGCCAATAAATAAAGCTAGTGACCGATACTCCTTATTTGTTCGAAATGTTGTGTCGAATGATACGACATCACCAAAAAGTTCATAATCTGTAATCATCTCATGGTCAGCCCAAAAAATATTAGTAATCATCTCATCCACATCCAATTGAATTGCGTAGTAAAAATATGGATTTTCAGCTGCTTGTTGCTGAAAATATCTTAATAAACTCACAGCTTCCCCGTATTCCAAATTTCGTTGTCTTTTTCCACGCAAGTAGCTTTTTTGGTCCTCTCTCGTGAATTCCAAATTTTCTTTTCCCCCTGCTAAGGCACTAATGAGATCATGTGATGCTTGAAGTGAGATACTAGTGTCATTAGCTATATCAACATTCAAAGCCTGAGCCTGACATAACTTTCTTTGAGATGGTATCAAATGTGTGCACTGAGAAAGATGCAAATAATGGTTGTCGTTGTCATCAAACTTTTTCACTATCCACTTCGACAAGTCTCTCCAAAGATACATACATAGATGCATTGCACTTTGTTCTTGTCTCATGTTTAGGATGATTTACAATCATGTACCGTTTATCTTTTTCTTTTTCTCCCTCCTTACAACAAACAAACTTCCTGTTAATCATAGCACCATCTTTTCTACTTTTGCTATGGTAATCTCTTCTAATGCCAAACCCAATAATCCTTCCATATTCATTATAGAAATGATATGCGACTTCCTCTGAATGAAATTCCATGTGAAGACATGGTGTTTTATCTTTGGTCAACTCCCTCATATCTTTGCTACAACTCTTATGTCCATCATTCTCCATTCCAACACCAACAAATCTAAAAAATTGAGAACAAATATAAAAGTAAGGTAAGATTTTTTGAGATTGTCATGACATAAAATTTATATAGATGTCACAGTAAAAAAGTAAAATAATATAAATGCCCAAGTTTTACTATTAAAATTTTTAGAATTATCTTCTCTAATTTTGAAGTAGCATAACATATTCTCTAGAACAT
The DNA here is from genome assembly GCF_004153795.1 of Camellia sinensis. Classification (NCBI taxonomy): domain Eukaryota; kingdom Viridiplantae; phylum Streptophyta; class Magnoliopsida; order Ericales; family Theaceae; genus Camellia; species Camellia sinensis. The sequence goes on along the minus strand of NW_021026252.1, from coordinate 2,009,778 downwards.
AATGCCTTCTAATTAAAAAAAAAAAAATGTTTCTAACCTCAAAACAACCTAACTTTCAAGGCTGAGAAAAAATTGACAAAGAACAATCACCAATTGATTAATTGAAAGAATTAAGATTCACCTTTTTTTATTCTACAAAATTCGTCATTACAATAATATTTTGTTGACAAATAAAATGATAAATATAATACGGTATAACAATACGATAGATGTAACATTATTGTTCGTAGTTTTGAAAATATAAAATAAAAGTTAAACAATAAAAAATCTTAAATCTAGACATTCATTAATTTTATAATATTTTATATTAATTTATTTATATATTTTATTGTTCAATTTATTTATATGTTTTATTGTTCACTTTATTGATGTAAAAAAAAAAATTAAAAATAAAAAAATGTATAGACTCAAAAAAGCAACGCACAAAGGGGCAACAATAATGGTGGACACATCTAGCATCTAGTATTAATAACCAAAACAATAGTTCTAAAGATAGAAAAAATAAAATAAAATAAAATAAAATAATAACTCGTAACATTCTGCAGGAAAAAAACCCAACCAATCACAATCACAATAGTGAAGAAAATTATCTGTTTTTTCTTGAGGCCTACCAACATTCAAGGAGAAAATATGTTGTATTCGTACGAACCTGAATAGTATGGTGCAAGCGATACAGAGTCTTCGACGAAAGTGTCCGGCGAAAGGTAGATAGATGGTTGGCCGATAAGAATAAACTTTTTCGAGTTTTGAGACACTGATAGTTGAGGGTTTGTTTGAGATTATTAAAAAAAATAGAGTAAAATAAATTGTAAGATCTTAATGGTGTAGTTTTGATATTTAAGATTTTTTAAACAAACAAAATTCCAAAACGGAAATACTAACAAAATTCCAAAACGGAACTACTAACAAAATTCCAAAATGGAACATACTGTATATTTATAAGGTATAAATAATATATATGTCTTTAGTAATAGTAAGGATACTAACTGGCGTAGTGGTAAGCGTTGGCACCTTTCTTGGACAGGTCAGGGATCACTTTGGCGCCCAAAACGATGCAACAGTTGCGTAGCAGCATCCCCAAATCCGTAGACTTGGTGCTTGACAATTGAATTTTATTAAGTAAATTTTACTGAATCTAATGATTCCATTCATGGCTATCTCCTTTCATGTTCATTTATGGTAAATTAACTATTATTCATGATGACTTAAAATGTGATAGTATCTAATGATTCCATTTTTTTGCCACTCAACAACATGATCTCAAGCACAAAATGTGACTCTCATCCAATGATTCCATTTTGATGATTCTCATAAACATAATCTCAATTACAGCTATTGTTGTCCAGTTTTTTTACCATCAGAACATGCTCAAAATGTTGTACAATCATCATTAGTCATCCAAAGATCACATATAATAATAATAATAATAAAAAAAAACAGAATAAACAAAAAAAATGATGAAAATCGGAGAAGAAAAAGAACGGGGAGAGAGGAACATAGAGTGTGATATGATCTTTGTCTGTGTAAACCCTAACTCGATATATATATATATAACAAACAAAAGGCATGAACTCTTACCTTTTTGGTGCAGATCAACGGAAAACAGGGAGGAAAGGAGTTCGATCGGCTGATCTTGGAAATGTAGAGGAGTTCGATTGGTTGATCTCGGAGATGTGGAGGATCTTCTTCAGTCACCAAGAGAGGAAATGAGAAGAGGAGTGTGAGGAGAGAAGCGGGCTAGGGCAACGAAGATGACAACGAATAGGGTTTATATAGTGGCAATTTCGTAATTATTAAAGTTTTAGAGGGGCATTTAAGTCATTTCATCCCCTTCCAATTAACTGTACGCTTAAGCTGTAATTTTAAGCATCCCCCGAGCAGCTTCCAAATTTAAGTAGAAAATAGCTTTAAATAAGCTATAATTTGATAATTTAAGTTGTACCAAACACAACATTATAGCTTAAATTAAGTCAAAAGCTGAAATAAACAGTTTTTAAGTTCTACCAAACAGGCACTAGGTCATATGTCTAAGGGAGTATTAGGGGCGCAGATTGCCTCTCTAAACCATCTTTGTCCCTCGTCACTTTTTCAAACCATTAGTCTTATATAGTTAAGGAGGGCCTTCTCCCTTTGCTAGCAGATTATTTTTGGTTGGATGTTTGAAAATTTTAACATTGTGTATTCGCAATCACACAATTTATTTATTTATTTTTATTTAAATAATATTAAATTGTACAATTGTGAGTCATAAAAAGATAGAAGGTGTAAATCAAAGTACAAAACATGCAGCGGATAAAATGTTTAGATCATACCTCTTTGATGATAGAACCTCGTGGATAAATCACGTGCTTCCAGAGTCTGATAAACCAACCCAGCAGTGAAGTGATATCACAATCTAACTACGTGGATGTCATCATCTCACTTTACTCTATAGTTCTTAATTTCATAGTGACAAAATAAATAATGTCCATTCAATTTAATTTATATTTTTTTATTAATTAATGATGCCACTCAATTCGATATATATATATATATATATATTTGAACCTATTCATCTAAACAAGAAGCAAAATGACAAAAAAATGACTACTTGAAGAATAAACAATATAATTTGTCAAATCAATAATTAAAACAAACAATTATCAAGTTATGCCAAAAACTATAGTATGTCCATCCAAAACAATACTAAAAAAAATAGGCTCAAACGAAATTCTAAAAAAATCTAAGGCTCAAACAAAATTCTATAAAAATCATTTGAAATATTCAAAATATGTTTCAAAAAAAATACCATTATCTAAGAATTATGGTAAAAAATAAAATAAAAATATTTACATTTCAATTTTATCTGGGAGGTTGTGAATGACTGAAAAATTGTAAAAAAGTTTCATTGTCTAAGAATGACTCGTCCCCCGTGGCATTGGGCTCTCTTTCATCAAATGACATCCCCTGAAAAAATAAAAATGAATAAGTGTGAGAGAATATATTGGAATCAATTTATTTTTTATTAGAAACAAACTAATTACAAACGTAAGAAAAATTGCATACCTGAGAAGTTTGTGGATTAAATGATATTTGTGAAGATAAAATGGTAGACTGTGGGTAATTTGATAGGCACGTAATGTTAGTATCGTCAAGCTTGAAAAGATTGTTAACATAATTCATCAATTGTGGCCAATACGGTATCCCAACATCCTAATTCATAAAATACTATTAGAAGTAAATATACTATTATAAGAAAATTTAAATATAAAAAATAAAATATAACCTGTGAGCTGCATAAAGAGGAACTTTGAACATTTAACGCGTTGCTTGATCGGCCACTTTTCTAAAAAAATTATAAAATTTATCAATACATTGCGTGAGTCAAAAAGAAAACAAAAATTAGAATCAAGTAGGTGAACAATACCTTACTACGGTTAGTAAGTTGTGAAATAATTTTTGTTTTCTTATTAGTCTTCTCATGCCAAGGTTTTAATCTACCCCCACCATTCTGTCCACCTTCTTTTTTTTTTTTTTTTTTTTTTGAAGCCTTTAACTCGTGCAAAGTTAGGATTAGAAGCCATATCAATGTTGCTTCCACTACCACAATCACCCATATCATCAAATGATACCATCATTTTATTCACTTTTGTACACAGTTCCTTAATCCCTTCATCAACCAATTGATAAGCAGGCTTATACACAGATGCTTGAGTTGCTAGCTTTACCATCCCAGGACAAAGATTCCTGCAACATGCTAATATCTCTAACTTGGGATCATTCTCATCCACTTCAACTTTTCCTCCCTTAATTTCACCACTCTTGGCATCTAATCTCCATCGACCTAATATGTACCTCTTAGGAATTTCCATAACATTCATTCTATCAAGTGCTTTAATTACATGACCACATAAAATTCCAATGTTTTCAAACTTTTGACAAGTGCAATGAATTCTTTGACAAATTTTGTCTCCTCCTAACTCATTAACTTCCATATTACACTCCACAATATACTCTCTATCATCACCATACAAGCTAATCACGTATTGAACTTCTCCTTCTAACTCATGGCATTGCTTCACTCGACAACAAAGAGACATATCCAACTCATTATGAAATAAGTCAAAGATAGGAGGGGTGTACAAATTCGCAACTTGGTTCAACATAGGAGACTTTTTCAATTTCATTCTCGGCAATTGTTGTCTACAATAATATATAGCTTTTACTTCTTCGTACCGCTTATCTACAACAATCCAATTGGAGTGGGTAAAAAATTGAACAATATTATGATCAGCTTGCAAATACCTCTTTAATGCTGCATTCAGGCTTTCACTAAGTTGAGTGCTTCGCATTCCTACAGTGAACAAGTATTTCATGTATACGTGCGCCGACTGCTCTCTTTTTTCCCAAGTCTTCTTCATCTACGCATTCTCATGCAAGTTGTATTTATCAATCAAAGAATCCCAAGCATCAATTAACTCGTGTTTATCCTCATATCCAAAAATACAAGTTTTGAAATCACTACCAAATTTTGAACCACTCTTATGCAAGTACCCTAAATGCTTCAAAGCATTTTACATTAGGTGAAAAGTACATAATCCATGGAAAACCTTAGGCATGACTTCAGATATTGCCTTTGTAATTGCCTGATCTTGGTCTGTGAAAAAACTAGTAGGCTTTTTCCCCGACATTGCATGCAAGAAGGTTTCAAATAACCACTCAAACAAAGCTGTAGTTTCATCATATAATAACGAGGCACCAAAAATCACTGTCTTTCTGAAGTGGTTAAAGCCAGCAAATAAAGCTAGTGACCGATACTCCTTATTTCTTCGAAATATTGTGTCGAATGATACGGCATCACCAAAAAGTTCATAATTTGTAATCATCTCATGGTCAGCCCAAAAAATATTAGTAATCATCTCATCCACATCCAATTGAATTGCATAGTAAAAATATGGATTTTCAACTGCTTATTGCTGAAAATATCTTAATAAACTCCTAGCTTCCCTGTGTTGCAAATTTCGTTGTCTTTTTCCACGCAAGTAGCTTTTTGGTTCTCTCTCGTGAATCCCAAATTTTCTTTTCCCCCTGCTAAGGCACTAATGAGATCATGTGATGCTTTAAGCGAGATACCAGTGTCATTAGCTATATTAACATTCAAAGCCTGAGCCTGACATAACTTTCTTTGAGATGATATCAAATGTGTGCACTGAGGAAAATGCAAATGATGGTTGTGGTTGTCATCAAACTTTTTCACTAACCACTTCGACATGTCTTGATCCAAAGATACATACATAAATGTATTGCACTTTGTTCTTGTCTCATGTTTAGGATGATTTACAATCATGTACCGTTTATCTTTTTCTTTTTCTCCCTTCTTACAACAAACAAACTTCCTGTTAATCATAGCACCATCTTTTCTACTTTTGCTATGGTAATCTCTTCTAATGCCAAACCCCACAATCCTTTCATATTCATTATAGAATTGATATGCGACTTCTTCTGAATGAAATTCCATGCCAAGACATGGTGTTTTATCTTTGGTTAACTCCCTCATATCTTTGCTACAATTTTCATGTCCATCATTCTCCATTCCAACACCAACAAATCTAAAAAATTGAGAACAAATATAAAAGTAAGGTAACATTTTTTGAGATTGTCATGACATAAAATTTATATAGATATCACTGTAAAAAAATAAAATAAAATAGATGCCCAAGTTTTACTATTAAAATTTTTAGAATTATCTTTTCTAATTTTGAAGTAGCATAACATATTCTCTAGAACATAATGCCTTCTAATTAAAAAATAATAATGTTTCTAACCTCAAAACAACCTAACATTCAAGGGCAGAGAAAAAATTGACAAAGAACAATCACCAATTGACCAATTGAAAGAATTAAGATTCACCTTTTTTTTATTCTACAAAATTCATCATTACAATGACATTTTGTTGACAAATAAAATGATAAAATATAATACGGTATAACAATACGATAGATGTAACATTATTGTTCGTTGTTTTGAAAATATAAAATAAAAGTTGAACAATAAAAAATCTTAAATCTAGTCATTCATTAATTTTATAATATTTTATATTAATTTATTTATATATTTTATTGTTCACTTTATTGATGTCAAAAAAAAAATAAAAAATAAATAAATAAATGTATAGACTCAACAAAGCAACGCACAAAGAGGCAACAATAAAGGTGGACACATCTAGCATCTAGTATTAATAACCAAAGCAATAGTTCTAAAGATAGAAAAATAAAAAATAAAAAATAAAAAAATAACTTGTAACATTCTGCAGGAAAAAAAAACCAACCAATTACAATCACAATAGTGAAGAAAATTATATGTTTTTTCTTGAGGCCTACTAACATTCAAAGAGAAAATATGTTGTATTCATACAAACCTGAATAGTATGGTGCAAGCGATACAGAGTTTTCGACGAAAGTGTCCAGCGTAGGTAGATAGATGGTTGGCCGATGAGAACAAACTTTTTCGAGTTTTGAGACACTGATAGTTGAGGGTTTGTTTGAGATTAAAAAAAAAAAAAAAAAGAGTAAAATAAATTGTAAGATCTTAATGGTGTAGTTTTGATTTTTAAGATTTTTTAAACAAACAAAATTCCAAAACGGAAATACTAACAAAATTCCAAAACGAAACTACTAACAAAATTCAAAAACGGAACATATTGTATATTTATAAGGTATAATTAATATATATGTCTTTAGTAATAGTAAGTATACTAACTGGCGTAGTGATAAGCGTTGGCACCTTTCTTGGACAGGTTAGGGCCTCGGAGCTGTGGAATTAATTTTAAAATCACTTTGGCGCCCAAAACGACGTCATTTTGGGCGTGCAACAGTTGCACAGCAGCATCCCCAAATCCGTAGACTTGATGCTTGACAATTGAATTTTATTAAGTAAATTTGACTGAATCTAATGATTCCATTCATGGCTATCTCCTTTCATGTTCATTTATGGTAAATCAACTATTATTCATGATGACATAAAATGCGATAGTATCTAATGATTCCATTTTTTTGCCACTCAACAACATGATCTCAAGCACAAAATGTGACTTTCATCCAATGATTCCATTTTTACGATTCTCAAAAACATAATCTCAATTACAGCTGTTGTTGTCTAGTTTTTTACCGTAGAACATGATCAAAATGTTGTACAATCATCATTAGTCATCCAAAGATCACATATAATAATAATAATAATAAAAAAAAACAGAATAAACAAAAAAAATGATGAAAATCGGAGAAGAAAAAGAACGGGGAGAGAGAAACAGAGAGCGTGATATGATCTCTGTCTGTGTAAACCCTAACTCGATATATATATATATAAAACAAACAAAAGGCATGAACTCTTACCTTTTTGGTGCAGATCAACGGAAAACAGGGAGGAAAGGAGTTCGATCGGCTGATCTTGGAGATATGAAGGAGTTCGATCGGTTGATCTTGGAGATGTGGAGGATCTTCTTCAGTCGCCAAGAGAGGAAATGAGAAGAGGAGTGTGAGGAGAGGAGCGGACTAGGGCAACGAAGAGGGTTTATATAGTGGCAATTCCGTAATTATTGAAGTTTTGAAGGGGCATTTAAGTCATTTCATCCCCCTCCAATCAGCTGCACGCTTAAGCTGTAATTCTAAGCATCCCCCGAGCTGCTTCCAAATTTAAGTTGAAAATAGCTTTAAATAAGCTATAATTTGATAATTTAAGTTGTACCAAACATAATATTATAACTTAAATTAAGTCAAAAGCTGAAATAAACAGCTTTTAAGTTCTACCAAACAGGCACTAGGTCACATGTCTAAGGGAGTATTAGGGGCGCAGATTGCCTCTCTAAACCATCTTTGTCCCTAGTCACTTTTTCAAACCATTAGTCTCATATAGTTAAGGAGGGCCTTCTCCCTTTGTTAGCAGATTATTTTTGGTTGGATGTTTGAAAATTTTAACATTGTGCATTCGCAATCACACAATTTATTTTTTTATTTTTATTTAAATAATATTAAATTGTACAATTGTGAGTCATAAAAAGATAGGACATATATAGTTTTAGAGATATAAGATCATGTTCCTTCAATATATTGTATAGGTTACACAAGGTCTGCATTGAGTTTTCTAAGGCCTTAGAATTTAACATATTAAATTTTATTCATTTATGAAAATCACAGCGGTAAGATCCTCATTTTACATATTATCATTGTAAAGATCAATCAAATCCTAAATTTTCTGTAATATCAAGCGAGCACCATGTTGGGGATTCAGTGTAAAAACATGGGAAGGAGCGTGCACATATGATGAGGAAAGCTGAAATGAGAAACATTGTAAAATCATTGCCAAGGCTATTTTTGCTTCTATCATTGCAAAGTTTTGTCCAATGCAGTTACGGGGACCCCCACCAAAAGGAAGGAATGCGCCTGGGGTCTTTGTTGCCTTTGTAATTCCTTCAAAAAATCTCTCAGGCTTGAACTCTATTACATCTTCACCCCAAGTTTCACGATCATGATGGATTGACATAACTGACAACAAAAGTTCCAGTCCAGGAGGTAGAACAAAATTTTCGACCTTTGTCTTCTTGTGTACAGTTCAAACAAGTATAGGTACTGCTGGGTATAACCTAAGAACCTCGTAGAAAATAATGGTCATCTGCAATGAAAAAATTGTAGAAAAATTATTCATTTTTTTTTTTTTTTCTAGTGGGGGTTATGCTATGAAGGCATAAATTGATCATAAAATTAAACACAAAATATATATGAACAAATAAAGGCTCCGTTTGGTAAGACTTTCTAACTATGATTTGAGAATATGAGTTGTATTTTGAGTTTGTGTGTTTTGAAATTATGATTTGAGTGTAGAAAATTTGTTTGGTTATGATTTTTGAATAGAGTGTTGAATTGAGTGTGAAATTAAGTATTGAAATTTTGATTTGACATGTGAAGTAAGAAAATTTATTTGGTTATGAGTTTTGGAAAGAGTTTTCAAAAACTTAATTCAAATTGTTATAACTCATAACAAAGCACACTACTTTCACACTATTAAAAATTCTGATCAACACGCATAACCAAACTCTTTTTAAAATTCAATTAAAAAATTTATTATTAATAAAAAATAACGTTAATCAATTTTTTAATTGAAAATACTACAAATGAAATAAATTTTTTTTTTCAAAATAAATATTCAAAAAATTTAAATCATAAATATTTAAATAATTTAAATAATCTAAAAAATTAAATTGTAAAAATTTAAATATTCAAATAATTTAAATAATTTAAAATTTTAATATTTTAAATTTAAAAACAACTCTACACTCAAATCGTAACCAAACACATAATACAAAACTCACTTAAGAAATTATTTTTAAAACTTATAACCAAATACATAACTCGAAACTCCATACTACTTTCACAACTATACACTCAAATCGTAACTAAATACATAACAAAAAAAATTAAAATAAATAAAAATATTTTTATAAAATAGAGTTTGAATTTATTTTTATAAAATATTTTAAAATTTAAAAAATTAAAATCGTAATATGTAAAATTGAAAATATTTGAAAATATTCAAAAAATTAAAAAATTAAAAAAATCGTAAAATATTTAAATATTAAAATATTTAAAATCTTAACAAAATTAAAATATTTTTAAAATATTTAAATATTTAAGAAATTAAAATATTGATTTAAATTGAGTTTTGAAAAGAATTTTGAATTATGTCTTTGGTTATAAGTTTGAATAGTAATGATTTTGTTTTGAATTGAGTTTTGAAAAATAGGTGTAGAATTATGATTTGAAAGTTCAAAACAAAACCACACTCAAATCAATTGGTAAAATTATAATTTGAGAGGCTTACCAAATGGAGCCAAAATTTTCCGAAAGTGGATTTCACTAACAAATTCTCCTCGCAAAATACGGAGCCAAAATTTTCCGAAAGTGGATTTCACTAACAAATTCTCCTTGCAAAATCTTATCCATCATCGTATAACTGTTCAATTTTGTGATCGATTTTTGTTTTCTTAAGCTTACTCTTGCAAATAGGTTGCTTTGCTCTAATGTAGAAGAATAGTTCCGTAATGTTAGATTTTCTTGTTGATATGCTTAGAGTTGTTGACTATAGAGTTCATGGCAATTGATAGAGAGTTAATGAGTATTTTAATGGAATAAGATTTAGACCTAAGGCTTGGATAAAATGAAATTACAAGAGGTACAATTTTCATTTCAATTCACTGATGAAAAATAGTGCATCTTATCTTATTATTTTCAGATTTGGATGTCTAATCTAACTAGGTGGGCCAAAGTTTAGATTCAAAATAGGGCTCTCAGCAAATTCATAAGTAAAAATTCAGATTGGCCAATCTGAAGGGCCCAACCCAAAACGAGGAATTCGAGATCCAGAACAAACTCTTCTTTTCTCAGTCAGCCATATTAGAACTCGAGAGCAGCAACTCAAGCTCAGCTAGCGATCATCAGCGAAGACTCGAACAGCCATGTCCGCCGGTGAGTGCTTCCTCTCTCTCGCTTTCTCTCTCTTTCTTTATCAGATTTTAATGGAAGGACATAGTTGTTGCCCTAATTTAATCTCTAATTGTGTGCCCTAATATTTGTGCATTAATGGAATAATCTCTAATTTATATGCTTTAATGGAAATCTCTGATTTTGCTGGGCTCTAGTTTCTGAAAACATATTATTTGTCCTAATTTGTGTGCCCTAGTCTCTGTTTTGGTTTGCTCAAATTTGTGTGCCTTAATGGAGTAGCCTCTAATTTTTATTTTTGTTTGTACCATTTTACCCAAACTTTTCTTTTAGGGTAAATATGTGAAAGGGCCCCTCTTAAGAGTTTGCCTAGGGCTTGTCTAATCTAACTTGAAAAGGGTTAATCAAACTTGAAAGGGGTTGGTCCTGGGTTATAAGATAAAAAAATAAACAGAACAAAAAAGTCACTCTTGGTTATGTTGCATATGTAATATGTTAATGAATAAGCTAGTCGTGTGCTTGTTGCAATGTATATGTTCATGGAAGTCTTCTTCCTGTGGTGCCTTGTTTATGTGCCTAGATTTTTGTTGATATGCCAACCTGTGTAAGTGTTTTTTTGGGGGGTTTTGAGAGAGGTTGTAAATTGCTTTAAGTGTGTGTGAACATGGTTGGTATATATCATGTAGAAATGAAATCTTCTTCCTAATTTTTATTATCTCAAAGTATTTCTTTATTTTGGGTTAGTAAAATCTCTTTCTTCACAATTTTTTTTTAAAAAAAAAAAAAAAAAGTTTTTGTAGATCTTACTAAAATGTTGCATATTTCCCGAGTATCACCTCCTTGGAAAGCTTTAGTTTTTTAAATGTCATGTGACCAAGGAAATCAATGTTAGCCCACTATTTTTTATTAGGGTAAATTACTCTAATATCTTTTTTAAGCTTGAAGGAAATACATCGAGTCCAACAATTTCAGCATAATTACATTGGGCTCTCATAAGGTTTCAATTTACTTAACACTTACTCCTCTTTTTCATCACTAATCAATCCTATTAGCATTTTCACAGTCCATTCTCACCTAAGAAGTACGGACACGGATATGGATATAAATATGGACACGGATGCGGACACAGAACATGGCGATTTTAAAAAATGGGGACACAGACAATGAAATATACTTTCATATATTTTTATTTGTTATCTAGAATAATATTACATCTATAAACAATTAATATTAACAAAAACTAACTTTAATTATATTTTTTTATTAAAAAATACTTTTAAATTAACACTTATAGTTTATATCTTTTTTTATGGATGATTTATTAAGTATTTAAATCTAAGAAAAAAATAATAAACATTCAACATTCATTAAAAGTACTAAATAAAATTGAAAAAAAGGCAATTTGCCATGTTCTTAGTGTGTCTCCTGAAAATAAATTAATTAAATAATGGGACACGCATCCATGTGGTGTGCCTCATACGTGTCCCCGAACTGTCCATGTGTCCAACATGGATATGGCACTTGTTTTGAAGTGTCGGTACTTCATAGATTCTCACTCTCCCTTTATGAGAGGCTAAAAAATAGTTGCGCTAGTCAATCCTATTAATTTGAGAAAAATTTCAAAAAATTGATTTATATAGAAAACACTCACAATTTTGAGTCGATTTAACCCTTCATAGCTTGGTTTGTTGTTCCCAAATACTGTTAAAACCTCTTCTCTAGCTAGAGCTTGCCACTTTTGATGCTTACTCAACAAGATCATTGTCCACACAAGCAAAGTTGAGGTGGTCTCTTGCCCAGCAAGGTAGAATAGCTTGCACTCCTCAATCACCTCTTTTGTTGTCAGTGTGATGTTCTTCTTGTTTCCTTTTTCTTGAATTTCTTTCAAATTTGTTTTCAATAGTATTCCCAATAAGTCATTATCTCCATCATTCTCCTTTATCGTCCACTCTCTTTTATTAATGATATTGCTCAACAAATCTCCCACTTCACGATAGATTGCTTTCATCCTCATGTTTGTCTTTGTTGGTAGAAACCTGCATGCAATTAAGTATATCTCATCAAAGAGATGAAGGTGGGTTCTACCCACAAATTTTATAAAATCTTAACCATTCATATTTATTTTGTATTTTCTTTATGTTTTTAATTTCTGTGATAGTGACAGAATTTCAGACATATCTCCAGCCTGGAATATAAATTGATCGCGTGAGTTGTATTGTAAGATCAATTTGTTCTTTTTGGAGTTGGAATATCCTTTTTCTTTCTTCATAATTACTACCAAATGCTGTTCGAGAAATCACGTCAGCTGTCAGATTATCGAGATAAGGCCGTACATCAACCTCACATGACCCTTTTGTTGATGAGACTAACACTTCCCATTTGCTTATCATCTCACTACAACTTGAGCACATAGCTGGAACCATATGCTACATAACAAACACCAAAGAAACTATTAAGCACGTCGATCATGGAAGTCAATTCTGGGTTGTTTCTTACTTTGAAAAGCAATTCCAAGGAAGAGAAACAGGTGAATGTTCAATCCATGATTTAAACACAGCTTAATTACCTTTAGCTTTTCTAGATGAAAGGCTGGATTGAGAAGGTTTCTGTGCATAACCCATTTGTCACCCTCCAACGATAGTACCCCACTCACTAGCAACCTTCCAAGCGGGTTTCTCCGTGGCTTTTGAAAGATTTCATAGTTAAACAATATCTCCTTTATCAGTTTAGGATTTGCAATGTTTACTCGTGGTATTGGGCCCATCCATTGAAAGTAATCTTTACCTGAAAGTTTTGGCCATTATTTGCCAAGGTGAGAAAAAAATGAAAGACTTGAATTTTAATGAAGGTATTCAATTCGAAATTAATTGGTACTAACTCGATGGACTCTTAGAATCCATGCTTAGGCTGCTTTCTAAAGTGCCTCTTTGTTTATTTATTGCATTTCCTAAGCATCATCCACTACATTGCTTGTCTCACATACCATATCATATGTCACACTTATTGCATTTATTTGTATCTTACGTTATCTTGTTTCATTTATCCTTTTACGCTAAGTAGCATTTAGGATCTTTGTCCCCTGGGGCTTTTCTCAGGATGCTTGAGACGTGTTCATGAGCAATTTTTTATCTCAAGGTGTGCGGAAGCGCAACCCTGAGCAGTTTTTCTCTTTCTCTTCTCACGTTTTTAGTGTGATTAGAGCATCTTAGGGTGTGCAGAAGCACGACCCTAAGCAATTTTTCTCTTTCCCTTCTTCTTATGATTTCAGCGTGATTAGAGTATCTCAAGGCGTGCGGAAGCATAGAGCATTTCAAGGTGTGCAGAAGCATGACCTTGAGCGGTTTTTCTCTTTCTCTTCTTACGTATTCAGTGTGATTCGTGCATTTCAGGGTGTGCGGAAGCACGACCCTGAGCTGTTTTTCTGTTTCTCTTCTCACGTTTTCAGCGTGATTAGAGTATCTTAGGGTGTGCGGAAGCATAACCCTAAGCAGTTTTTCTCTTCTTCTTCTCACGATTTCAGCATGATGAGAGTGTGTAGTTCCTCATTTTACGTTAAACGTGTTTGGAGTTGACTTTTGCTTACTCCTTTCCGTGTGAGGCACGATTAGACCGATTCTGATTTAAGCATGAGGCATGTTTCATTTATATCCTGTCATCTTTTTATTGCCCATTGCATTGTCTTGTATGATGTATGATCATGAATTTTCAAAATAATCGACTCCGTGAAGCGTGTAAGTCCAGCTTTCAAGTACATTCTTTGTGTATATCATTTTGCATTCTGCCCCTGAACTATGCTGGTTTGGCAAGCAATCAAAACACAGATGCAGAGGGGAAAGAGCATCAAAGGGATACGTAGGGATACGTAGGCAACCCTCGGGTTCAACCAACTGCATCTGTGTTTTGATTGCTTGCCAACTCTTATGGTCTTGTTAAAATAAGTCGTCTTTGGACTTTGACATTCACTCATGTCATTTCATGACTCTAAGCTCTGTCTTAACACATGGGCACCTCATCGTGAACACTTAATGATGAAAAGTCACACTGTACAAACGTTTGTTTTCTTCAGCAAAAAGCTTCGATTTTTGAGCTTCTAATCCCAACCTTACACCCCATTTTGAGAAAATCTATTTTAGACCTTAAAACCCTCTTTTCAAAAATATTTTTCCAAATGTTTCTACGATATTTTGAGGCTCGCATTTCGATTCAAATATTGCACTTTTCGGTAAACTGAATAAGGACAATGTGGAAATAAATGGAAGGGTGGTGAACTCTTTGAAACATATTTAAAAACACCTTATTTATAGGTTTGGAGTTGAAGGAAATAGAAGGGGTTGGAAGAAAACTAGTTTAGGAAAATATTGAGCAACAAACCGTTAAGAAAGAAATAAGTAGCCTTCAATAAATTAGGTATATCTCTTTGTACACTGAGAATTTAGATGTGAGGCTACCACCATTGGAAAGTAGACTTCTAGGGCTTCAATTTAGACTCAAGAATCACTTAAAACTGAGTCCAGATGAAGCAGGTTTGCCCGTTTGAAGTCGGGCTTGAGAGTAATTTTTTGAACTGCCTGGCCACTTTTTGTGGCGGCCATACAAGTCATTGGCTGGCCGGCCAGGTGTCCCAGCAAGCAAATATTTACCACCATCTGTCCTCCCCCTCCTCATGTGCATGTCTTGCACCAGCTGTCTCTATATAGATATTTCCGACAAGAGAAGCTATTTTTCTATAAATACAAGCCCACCCCTATTGATTTTAGGTTAGAAAAATTTGCCAAGACTCCAAAACTTGCGAAACACACACTCTCTCTCTATCTTGCAATATACATACACTATACATACACTTCCTAAACCAAAAATTTGAGGCTCCTTGCTAATGTTATTGAACTGAAATTTCAACCCTTGAGAGTGAACATCTTGTGGTTTGTGAACAAAAGAGTGTTTTTTCTTCAAAGGTATAACTCTTGCCACCTTTTGCCTACTCTTCTCTCATCTTTTT
This sequence comes from Camellia sinensis, assembly GCF_004153795.1. Lineage (NCBI taxonomy): Eukaryota > Viridiplantae > Streptophyta > Magnoliopsida > Ericales > Theaceae > Camellia > Camellia sinensis. Next base: position 1,994,310 of record NW_021026252.1, on the reverse strand, counting down.
CTTGCTAGTTTTACTCTGTTTTGGACTATTCTTGTGGGCTGAAACTTGTGATTTAAAGTTACCAAAAGTAGAGTGGTTAACCACCCTTCTTTGAACCATATTCCATAAGCTTTTATCCTTGTGTTTCCCACTTGTTTCCCAACTTTTAGCTACTGATTTTCAAAGTTTTAAGAGGCTAAAACATGTGATTTTAAGGTCCAAAAAGTGGAGGGCTTAGCCACCCTTCCTTAAGCTTGCTTACTAGCCTTGTTCTTTTTTATTTTTGCTTATTTTTTTCTAGCTTTCCACACTATTTTTTTTTTTTGGTTTTGGGGGCTATTTAATATGTTTATTTAGTTTATGCTTTGAATATCATGCTTGTATTGTTGTAAGTCCTCATAGATTTTGTGGTTAGGTCTTAGACACCAATCTATTTGAGTTGATAGCTTTTATTCCATAGTTTTCATACATATACTCACACTTGTAATAATCATCTCTATGACCTCCCTCGTTTCTTGGTTTTCTTTTTCTTTTTCTTTTTCTTTTTCTTTTTTCTTTTTTTCTTTTAGGAGTTGTTTCAAACAATTGATTATTGTTTAAGGCATGAGAAAGAGACCTTCCATACTTAATGGTTTAATCTCTTCGGAGGTTCATTACCAAGGCATTATATCTCTCTCATGCTAAAAACAACTTTTTGTTTGACATTTTTCTTCATTAGTGGACATAACTCTCACTTTTGGACAAAATAAATAAAAAATGTAAAGGTAATGTTAAAAGAGGCTAATAAAATTGGTAAAAGAGGTAAAGCAAGATAATAAAATCAAGTCGGGTTCAATCGAACATTAATTAAACCCATTGAGTCTTGAATCATTACATACTCTTAGTTAAATGGTTCAAGAAGCAATGTCCACTCCTTTCTTTGAGGTAACTCCATGATAACAAAAAGGTGTTGTTGGCCTTTCATTTCATTTCGTTGATCTTTTTATCTTACTGGTTCATAGATCATCACGCAACAACTTTGCGACAATTGATGATTTGTGGACCGATTATACTCCTCCCTTGATCAATTTCATGATAGGGAGAGGCAGAGAGGATAAGTATTTGCTGGATTAGTATGAAAGTTTTAAATATTAAAAGACTTGCAAATTGGAAGAAGAGAAACCCATGTCTTTAATTTCAAAAGTATGAAAGTACATTCTTGGACTTCCTACTAAGCAAAGCCCTTTGAAAGAAGATGTTATCACTTTTTGAGGGAAACTATGCTTCGTAACACTTGACCAGGTTTGAAATATATGGGTTACTTTGAAGCTGATATTTGTTAATTACATTCTCAATCTCATAAAAGTAAGGCATGGATAAGGTTACATGGTCATAGAATTTTGTCCAGCAAAATTCAATAAGTACATGTTCCTTTTCTAACCTTTCATCTATCCTATCTAAATTTGTCTTGTCTAATTAGTGAACCCTTATTTAGTGGAAAAGTTGTTGGGCCCTCATCTCAAATTTTGTTTGCTTCAAGGCTTTCCCCACTTCATCCATTTCATCCATCCCACACATATCATCCATATTTGCATCTTATCCATACTTTGACTCATGGTTCTTGAAATCTTCATACTCTTCAACAAGACTTTCTGATTCGTATTAGGTTTGGATACGAACAGTAAAGATCCCCTTCAATGATTTGCTGGTGGTCGAGGCATTTTTGTGCCAATTAGACAGCAAGGGGAGTTGGTCTAGGAAAGCATAGAGTTCTACTTGGGCCACTGGATTGAGGGTGTGGCTTCGAGAAACAATGTCAACAGCCCATAGAGAGTTCTTCTAAGGGGTGCCATCTTGAAGGACTTTGAAAGATGGGTGGTAAAATGCAGCAAACAGGATTTGGGCTTTATACTGCTGATAAGCAGTTGGAGGAACTGGAGCTTGATAGGGGGTGAAATGCTAGCTTTCAAAGAGGGTAAGTTTTGATTCCTCAATCCAGCTAGGATTTTGAGGAAGGGGAGGAGCAGTTGGGTCCCCTCCAAAGGAAGGTGGAAACTAGGGCTCAGCCCCAAAGCTTCAATTGGGTGAGGGGCCTTCCGTACTATTTTGGTCAGCAAGGTAGAGGTATACCATGCCGAAAGCAAGTTGTCTTCGAGACAGTGTAGGCGGTCGAATGGGATATAGGGATATACCACAGAGCTGCACGAAGAAGGAGGAATTGAAATAGGGTCGTCGAATTCGACGAGTTTATGATGATGCTCCGTTGTTTGAGGTTGGGTTGGTTTTGGCCAAGTGTTTCAACCAATGGTTCTGGTAGAAAAAGAGGCAGCATCATCCCATGTAGAGAGCTTTGGAGCAGATGAAGAGTTTACAAGATCCATTTGAACAAGTTTTTATTCTAAAGGTACATATTGTGCAAAAGCGTCCATAACTTGTATAAATGGAGGAGGGTAAATATGACTAATAAATGCATAGGAACTCTTTCGAGGTTGGCTATCATTGTCCAGAACCTCTTTGTATGCTTGATCAATGAAGAAAAATGCTTGATTGGCCATCAAAGATATTTCAATCCCTTCACTTGCACAAATAGTAGAGGTAAGATGTAAACACGAGAGGAAGCTCAATGTTTTAAACATTGCTTAGAAATGGTTATAGTTCCAGAACAATTGATTACCTTACACGTCTCAGAACATGGGCAGTAATGCGTCGATCCACTAATATCATTAGGTTCTGGTTATATTACTGCAGGGGGTAATGTTGGCGGTATATTTTGTACAAACCAATCATAGTCTAACACGTGGTTCATAAGAGGTAATTTGGAGAATCAATGAAGATCTCCAGTCATTAACAGGCACGTGGTAACTTGTATCAATGGCAATGGATCTACGAGGCATGGGAACAGTTACGATACCTAATGTGATGTGGTCAAACAGTTGCTTACAATTTAAATTCAAATTTAGGAGGGAAGCCCAATTGTGAGAGTGGTATAGTGGAAGCAAAATTGTTCAAAGCCACACCCAGTGATCATGGAGATCACTTTGACAGTTATCACCTACTTCGATGATTATCAGCCACTTTGACGGTTATCTTCAAAGCCTATGAATAGAGGAGAGTGCTAATAATGCAGATCCGGAACCAGATCCAAAAATCAATTATTTACTTTTGTCGACACCCTATTTTTGACCGGCCTCAAGACTTGGACGTCACCGTTGGAACACTCGGTGATCATCCATGATTGTGTTCGTCTTGAGTTCCCGGAGGTCTCGGTTGTGCGCCTTGCCTCAGGATCTCTCGACTCGACTGTTTTGTGTCTGGTTTTGCACCAAACACTTGTGTTTTGCCTTGGAGGGGCAGGGAATGCCTTGTGAGGCATCCCCACACATCACCGGCCATGGCTCGAGGCCACCGGCCAGTGATTTTATGCCATCGACAATATATATTACCGGTCGGCATTCTTTGTTGCCGATCGGCCATTTATTTTGTCAAAATGGCAATTTTGGATGGCCGATCACTGTTCATCTACTTTTAGTAGATATTTTGTGCCAGCTGTGATAGCTGGCACCCACCTTTGCTCCCGTCCATACACGTGTATGAAGGGATTTCCCTCTTAGCAAGCTTGTTTTGTAAGCTTTGCAAGAGGGAGCTTCTATAAGAGGAGGGCTCTCCTCCCTCTTCTAAGGTTAGAGAGAAACATGGTTAGAGAGCTCTGGTTTTTAGGTTAGGGCTTATATATATATTCCATCTCTATATCTCTCTCTCTTGAGTGTTCTAGGTGTATTTGTTCATAGTATTACACACAAACACCTACCATTGCACCTTCCCTTGGCTATTGAGGTTCTAAGAGATTGTTTTCAGAGTTTTGGAGCTGGTTTGAAGCTCAAGAAGCTGCTGGAGCTTCATTTGTGAAAGAGGTCTTCAAGGGTAAGACTTTTGTCCCTTTTTACCCCATTTTTGCATAGCTTTTTAGCCTATCTTGCATCTATTTTTGAGCTTAGTGTATAACATAAAAAAGTTCTATTTTTAGGCCCTCTAAATAGTTGTTTAAGGTTGCTTCAAGCTTTGGGGTTGTTTGACCCATCTTAAGCCTTGTAAGGCTCCATTTTGTGCCATTTTGGGTGAGCTCCGAGATCTTGGTGTTTGGGCCTCCTCACCACTGAAATCTTGAGGGATTTCAGAGGTGAGGATGGTGCCTTGAGGTCCCAAGAAGGAGAGGGCCACCCCCTCTCCTTGTTGTCCTTGAAAAGGATCATTTTTTGCCTCTTGAGGGAGCACCTAGCTTAGGCTCATGTTGACCATGCCTTGGCTGTTTTTTATGCTTATTATGCCATGATATAGCATTGTTTTAAGTTGGTTTTGGTACACCATGCTTGCTTAGCATACATGCCTTGTAATGTCATTTTGTTGCCCTAACATGCCTTAGGTTGTAAACCATTGTTCTAGCATGCTTTAGGCTTAGCTTTGTGAAGCTTTCATGTTTATTTTGCCATGTTTAAGGTCTGTCCTTAGTTGTTTGGGTCGACTTTAGCATGCATTGCATAGCCTCTTTGCATTTTAGCTTGTAAGCTTCAAGGGTGTGAGTGTGTAGCATGCATCCTTGCCTCATTTCAGTGGTTTGGAACCACTTGCCATGTTATTTCAGTCCACTTAGCATGCTCGTGTGGTTGCATTTGATGTCCCTTAAGTATGTTCAAAGGTCGACATTCCATGCTTCATGTTTAGCCTCTTTGGTGCGCTTGCATGTTTAGGCCTCTTAAATATCATCTAAGTAGTCTTTTGGCTTCATTTTGACATGCTAAAACCCTGATTTTAGTTGCTTAAATCATGTCATGTTTGGTCTTGATAAGTGTAGTCCAATGCCTCTTTGGTGAGCCTTAGGCGTTGGGCTTGGTTGCATGATATGCTTGCTTTGTTTAGTTGGTTTGGCACCTCCTATAGCATGATTTTCAGAGCTTCATTTGCATGTTAATTGTCCATGCTATGCCTCTTTTAATGTGCACTTAAAAGTTGCCTCTATGTGCTTAAATGTTAGTCCATGTTGTCATGTATGCTTGCATGTGCATTTGGCCTCATTTCCTTGGTTGATGGCCACTGTTTTGGGCTTCCTTAAGGGCTGCCCAAACGAGCTTAAGTCCATCCTTTGCTTGTTTGCAAGCTTATCTTGCATGTTTGCTTGCATACTTGCATAAATGCATTGTATGCCCATGTTGCATGCTAGTTCACATGCCTAGGTTGCACTCCATCTAGCATGCATGCCTTGTTCCTTGATTTAGTGATGGGAGTTGGGCCTTTGTTTGTTAGTTTGCATTGCATTTGAAATCAACATGCATACCTTGGTCTCTTGGGCCATCACGCATTGAAATGCGCGATTGATGGTCCGAGAACCAAGGAGCATGTCCCTTTGAGTCATAAACATGATAAGGGATATGGTTAGTGCATACATTACTTGAATTGCATTGCCATGCAAAGCTCTGTCCTCTGCTGCTGTCAAACGGTTTCTGCAGGAACTTTTTGCCGATCGAGTGCACATAGTGCCGACCAGCAATCCATCGGTGGCCGATGGATTCATTTTTGGCCGATCGACACCAAATCACAGCCGATGATGATTTCCTCCAGCCGGTGGCATTCCCCAACATCCAGTGAGCACATCCTGAGACTTTGGCAGTCTTCAAAGAAGCAGAGCAGGGAAAACAAAGGCGGCTTGTGCATGGCACTGGACTTCCGAGCAAGACCCGAGCATGCGTGCATTGGACCCTCTTCCCGAGGCCCCTCTTTTTTTATTGCTTTTCTTAGCTTAGTTAATTTGTTAATTAATTAGGTGATTTGTAATAATTAATTAGCTTGCGAGTTAGTTAATTTGATTATTCTTTTGGTCCCTCCGAGCGAGGGCGAATCTGTAATAAGTGTGGGTGAGTGTGTGCATGTCTTCCAACCCCCTCTTCTTTCTCCCTTTTACTTACCTGCTTTGATGGTTAGTAATAGGTTTGTTAAATTTAGCATACCTTATGCTATGCATGCGTGCATCATTCATTAGTATTGCATGCACGCGGCTCGGCGCATCATGCTAACTGCATTAGTATTTCAAATCTAACTTGAATACATGATGTTGGTGCATTTCACATGCCACTTCTAGATTAGCCGAGCCTATTCTAGTGACATTTTGTATGCGTTGCATTAGGCACTTAACATGGACTTGGATCATACATTGATTTGCTAATGAGTTCCCTGTTTTGGCTTGGAGTACTATGTAAGTATTTATACTTTAGCATACCGCATGCGTGTGGATGTTGACATGACAGCATGCTTACCATGTGGCTAGATGCTTATGTGTTATAAATTGCCTGAATGCCTGTGGGTGAAGGTTGGATTGTCTGAGTTGGAATAGCTCATTGAAATTCGTGTTTTAGCCTACTTGGAGTAGCAAATTCCAAAACATTTTTCAAAACAAACGGATATGCATGTTTTGTTCCAATTTAGGCGATTTGGATTGAAGAATTTTTCAGTGCGCATAACATAGTAATTCTAGGCTAATAATCGGGATAAGAACACATAACGTTTTTAAAATTGGATATCATGGTTAGTAGAGGCCGATTTTCGGATCAGGTGAGAGGGGGTGCTCATAGCTGACCTTCCCCAATCGTACCCTAGCTCCCGAGCCAAGGCAACTTTGGTGATGACGGATACGTGGCCTTTGGCACCGAGTCAGGGTTTCCTAAACTCCCCCTTAAAAATATTTAGGTGGCGACTCTGTATCTGGCAAAGCAGTCCATGTTTGGCACTTCTTTTCTAAAAATCTGTTTTCTCAAAACGATTTGCCAGATTTGGACTCTTTAA
>NW_021026252.1:1963246-1977166 GCF_004153795.1 Camellia sinensis | reverse complement strand
GGGTAGCTTGTTAGATACGCTTTGTCATAGTCTTGTCTTGTCAATCTATCACCTTTTTTAGGAGAGCCAATCAGTCGTTGCCACGTGTCCGAGCTGAGTGTTAAGTCAGCCGATAGAGAGAGAAAACCTATCATTTGTTATATCCTTGTTTTTGAAGAAGAGAAAGAAGCTCTAGAAGAGAGAGAGGAGTTCTTGAGGAGGAGGTAGATTTCCAAGCTTAATCCCTAGAGATCTAACCGTTAGATCCGTGTTCTAAGGTTAGATTCTTGATCTGCTCTTGACGTTCTTCATGTTCGTTTGTTACATTGCATGATTGAATATGATTTGTAAGCCATGTATTGCTTTGAAGTTCGGTATTAGAAAGAGAAAATAGCATTCATGTGTTCTTCAAGAAAAGTCATGTTTTGATCTGAAACCTCATGCCAAGATCCGTGTTTTTGTGTTTGTTTTCACATGATTTTCAAGTATGGGTACCCAGGTCCATGTTTTCGAACTCATAGCATGAAATCCCAGATTTTGTTATAAAGAAGTTATGATTTTAGCATCCATGTTCTTCATGATCTTCATGTTCATGTTCTTCCTGTTCTTCACGGGTGGAAACCCAGATCTCCAGACCTCACTTCCCAAGGTGTAGTCGTCGAGATCACTCTCACCTAGACCCCACACTTAGGCCAAGCATCGTATCTCACCTTGGCCTACCTTGCATGATCGCTTACACCTTTAGTTTGTCTTGTGCGCACCTCGGCATGCAGCCGCATGTCGAAGCCTAGGTAGCCACACCTCGGCTAGGAGGTGTGGGACCTCGGCAAAGACCTGGTTGGTACCCAGCATGTCTTCCTAACATGTAAAACATTGTTTTGACTTCCAGCATGTTTTCCTGAGATCATTTGCATGCATGTAAGACTTGTTTTGAGAAGTATGTTCAGTATGCCTTGCCATGTGTTGTAGGACTTGGACCTTTGCCTTGACCCCGACGTCCCAAGAACTAAGTGAGTGGTATTTCTAATAAAGTTATGTTATGACGTTTTGATAAAGCTCTGCCTTGTTTTGATAAAAGTATTTGTTAAGCATGAATGACATCCCTATTTTATGTATCAAGTATAAGCTTTGTTTTGAATGACATTCTTGGAACCGTCCTTTCGTGTTAGAGGACGTTAAACCTATGTAACATAGTCCTTCCGTGCTAGGGGACTTTAAGCCTATGTAGCATAGTCCTTTCGTGTTAGGGGACGTTAAGCCTAAGTAACACCGTCCTTTCGTGTTAGGGGACGTTTAGCCTATGTAACATTGTCCTTCCGTGCTAGGGGACTTTAAGCCCAGGTAGCACCGTCCTTTTGTGCTAGGGGACGTTAAGCCTAAGTAGCACCCTTGTTAAGATATCAGCCACCAACAGTCTATGAACGGGTGTGCTCGATGCCGAGGTTATGCTTTGTTTTTCCCGGAATGTCATCACCCCATGTTTTAAGATTTGACGCATGTTAAGTATGTAAGTTTTGTAAGATCAAGTTTGATGAACAAGATTTACCTCATGTTTTGTACAAGCTATGATAAGTATGGTTTTGACAAAGATATATTATGTATTGTTTTGAAAGACCTCGGGAATCATTCATTTAACCCCTTTATTGCTTATACCATTCACTGAGTATCCAAGCTCACCCTCCCTATGTATATATGTAGGTAACAAGCAAGAAGTCGGCTACGCCGAGATGTGTGTTTTGAATGCATGTTATGTCAGCTTTGAGGATGTCGGCAATCCTGAAATTTTGTATTCTTGATTTTATTTCAGTATTATGTTTCATGTCGGCAATTTTGATGCTATGTATTGTCGAACATGTCGGTTGAGAAGCCTCTTCTCCAAAGATGTAATATGTATTTTTGTACTTCATTTACTATATGCATTCAAGTTGTAAAGCTATGAAAATGTAGCATTTTCATTGACTTATGCACTGCTCTATATGCCACTTGTATTAAGATTATTGCTTCTGCATTTGGGAAGCCACTATATCCATATACTCTGATGTGTGTGAATTTTTGTAGTTGGCCTTCGTAATCTCGGATTACTGGCATCACAGGTACAAAACTACTAGGGGCGGTTTGGGTGTGTGAAGGAGTTAGATTTATTTATCGCTCACTTTTTGAAACATTGATATTTTATCTGTTGGAAGCTTTTATTACATCTGTTTAGAATAATGCTTGGGTGGCTACCAGTGGAGGGTAGTTTGAATTGTTGTAGAAATGCATGATGATTAGTGCAAATGTAAAACTAATCAATTGGATATGTCATAGAGTATGACGGTTGATAGAATACATTAACGTATGTATGATTGAATTGTGTGTATATGACCTTTGTGTATATACGTGTGTGTGTGGGAGAAGATAAGGGATGTACTCCACGGTTGTAGGGGAAGATAGGGATCATGAACACATACTAAGAAACTAACCCAAAACGGTAAAGTCCCTCAAGGATTGTCTTGAGGAGAGTAGGTGGATGGACTCCAACTGATACAGCTCATATGGCATGTCAGATATGTGTTGATATAGCTCATATGCTTATCTTTGAAGTGTGATACAGCTCATATGCTTATCGTTGGAAGTGTTTGATAATGCTAATATGCATATTTGTTGAAAATGTGGATACAGCTTGATGTTTATCTTTGAAGGGATGGTTTGATAAACATAAACTAGTATGTTTTATCTATCATAAAAATGGGAATATGTTCAAAATGATCATTGTCTTCATATAAGTCTGGGTGCCAGGTTCTGACCGTGATGTAAACTGTGGATTGGATAAGAAATGGAAACTTGAATGAAACATGAACCTAGTGGTCATAAAATGCGAAATGGATAAGAATTGGGTTTAAAGGAAATTGAGAACATTTGTCAATTGCTAATTTCTTAATTATTGCTTCTATACTGTGTTTAGCATATCTCCTCACCATGGGGTTGGGCTCACCCCTTTACTGGGACATTATTTCCCAGGTTACAGCTGTTATTATGCCACTCAGGCGTAAGACGATAGCTTGGATGATAGATGGAGAGTGAACGACTCTTTTTTTATTTATTTTGATGTAGACAATGTAAATTCAAGCAAGGCTTTAATGATGTATTAGAGTAGCACTCTTTTTTTCTTGTAACCAATGTTAACTTGAAAGTGTAAGCCCATAGGACTTTGCTTTTTTGTTAACATGTAAACAGTAGTAAGCAATTACTCTGAGAATAGAAAATAGGAACATGTGAATTGCTTCTTAGACTCGAATGCATCGTTTAAAAGTAATGGGTTTATAGTATTTTTTTTTTTTTTTTGGAAGGGCGTTACATCTATGCTTGATTACACTTTTAAAAGGAATGTTAATTAATTCATTTACAAATTTTATAATGTTTAAAAAAAGTTAGTTAACCCTATTTAAAATTTAAAATAACTTTTTATGCCTTGATTTAACACATTTCAAAAAGAAAGTTAATTAATTATTTAAAAATTTAATTTAGAAAACTGAGAAGGAAAGTTAACTAAAATTATAAATTTGAATTTGAATTTTTATACTATAAATAATATGAATTAATCTACATCTTATAGATTTTTTTCTAAATGTTTAATAATTTTATATGCATCGATATTGCAATTATATTATCTATATGTATAGCAAGAGCCAACAATTCCATTAAAAAAAAAAATCATTAAACCTCCAAAGATTAAGTGACATAGATAGAATCAAGCAACAAAATAGTAGTAGGTACTTTTATTTGGAGTTTTAAAGGAGTAAAAAATTATAGGATTAGAATTTGTTCAAAATGTAATTCTCTTCATATATTTATATACAATATTTTATTAATTGAAAAGCACAATAAACATTAAGTATTATTATTTATTTTATTTATATTAAGTTATTAAAATAAGATGGTATTAGTAGGCCTTAATCAAAGGACACATTAGTTTGGGAAAAAAAAAATGACTCAAACTTAATTTTTCTAGATCATTTTTTAATATTTAATCTAATATTAGAACCCATAAACTAACCAATGTATCGGTTACAAACCGCGATAAAGATATTTCTAAACAAATCAAGAGGCAATTATTAATGACTAGTGTGAAGTCACATTGGCGTAAATATTCAGTCAACTAACTTTCACGTCACTGTTCTAATATTTAGTCTGCAACACACAAGTCAATTTTATCCATTTTCACATAAGAGTTATAACAACAATTTTAAGTAAACAAATTTTTAGGCTTTACAAAAATAAGAAAAAATTAATATATAAAAAAATATAAATTTATTAATGAAAATTAAAATTATGAAAACTTATAAAATGAAATGTATTTTATATTTTTATATAAAAATAATTTTGTTTATATTTATTAATTTAAATTTTGCCAATTAAATATGACATTGCAGATTTTATATTAAAGATTAGGAAATACAATTAGTGACAATTAGAATACAAAAGTCTTACTTTTAAGTGTACAACTCTTAATAAATTAATAAATTTAATTGATATAATCACTTTTTAAACATAATTTCAAATAAAGTTTTAATATTATTATTTTAATTAAAACTAATTTTTATTATTTTAGTTTATTACTTGTGATAGCACGAGTAATATGCTAATATATTATAAAAAAAATAAGATTTTTTGTGAGAAAAGCTTGAGAGTGCTCCCTAAAGTTCCTTCCACATTACTAATTTTTGTGATTTTAAAATATTTAAAAATAATTAAATTTGGCTAACAAAGTATTATAGAATTAAAATTAAATAAAAAAACCACTAAAATTTTGAATTACAAAGTTCCCTAAAAATCTCTCTTCCTCTCTCTCTCTCTCCTTCTCTCTCTCTCCTCCCACCCAATAATTTTCTCTTTCCTAAATCTCATCTATAACAAAGTAAACATATACATTTAAAAAAAAAAAAAGCCACAAATCTCATCTCATAGGGACAAAATAAATATATATATTTTTGTAGCGATTCCAGTTTTGCAACTTCAACTGTAGTTTGTGCGGATTCGAGCGCCCGGTTCAATGCTCACGGGAGTCTAGGGCAACGCCCCTTGCGGTCCTAAGGGTGCGCCTGGAGGGTGAGGGCAGCGCCCACGACAGAAGCAAAAATGCACAAATGCATTCAGAAGTGTGCTTGTCCGCTTGAGCGGCCATTTCATACGCCTGAGTGGAGAATTTTTGCTTCAGAAAGTTTGACCTACTCTGCAAAAGTACTGGAAAGTGTTATTTGACGCTGGAAGCGGGCCTTTCACGCTTGAGAGAACCATGTTAATAGCTCAGTTCGTAAGAATCTGATATTTCAATTCACTTTTTGTATATCTCTCTTTTCTAAAACCCTTTCCCTTTCCCTTCTCTCTACATTTCCCTACGCCAAATTGGATCAAAACTTGATTTCTCAAATCCATTAGAGTTCTACCATAAGTTCTTCAATCAAAGTTGGTTAACTTCTCGAGGGCTTCGTTGTGTGCGGTGAAGATCGAGTTTCGACACCGTGTGATTTTGGGGTTTCCATCTCATTTCTTCTTCAAAATTTGAGTAGGGATTTTCTTAGACTTATATATATATATATATATATATATATATATATATATATTTTTGCAAGATCTATGTGATTTTTGAAATCAACTTTCGATAGCTTTGAAATTTGATTGTTGATTCAAGAGTTGAGCGATTTTGAAAGTAGGTTTGTTTCTTATTCTTTAAATGATCTTATGGTTAATTGAAGAAAAGATGATTTTGGAAAGTTTTCTTTTAAAAGATTTGAGTTGTATATAGTTTTGGTGAGAAAAACTCTAGAATTTGGGGATTTATTTAAAAAAGACGGAAAATCCATGAATGATATTGTTATATTTATTTATGTGTGTCAAAATAAATGATGTTTAGAAATTTCTTTTTATATTTATATACAATGATGAATTTCAAGGAACATGAGAATTGTTGTTCATTTTGAAATTATTGTTTAAAACATTGAATAGTCTTGAAATGACTAATTGTTGAGGATACTTGAGAAGAGAGAATTGTGTCACGCCCCACTTTTTATTACTCGAAGTCATTACCAAATTCATTAACTTAATTCAATTGTCAGAGATAACATGCGGAATAAACTCATACATTCAAATCCATAGAAATTAAATATAAACACTCTCATTCGTATGCAAAGTAAATGTTACATGAACATACTCAATAAATTGCCCTTGGGCTTACAACCTTTAAATAAACAATGAAGGGGTGTAACCCTTTTTACACATATGGTGTTCCGCCAACAACAAAGAGGCCCTGTGGCCAACAAATAAGAAAGATCCAAATCCTATAGCACAACCTGCTAAACACCTGAAAAAGATTCAACAACGTGGGATGAACATAACGTCCAGTAGGGATCTCAACATGATCCTAAATAATAACAACTTACAGATAGCTATTTACATGCACACTTCATTCTCGTACTAGAATAGTAATATGACAGTTTATCAAAATAATATATATATATATATATAATAATAAACTTTTTTTAAAACAACCGTTTCATTCAATGCTATAAGCGATTCATCTTTCCTATTCCTTTCATTAATCCTCATTCCCATTCTTTCATAACATTAACAATTACTTAGGAAAATAATCCACTAAGCCCGATACTCTCTTTCACTTCCTATACATACACAGATGTACTTTTCAAAACAATGTTTATCTTCGTTAAAACATTCATTCTCCTCACACTTTCCAAAAGACAAAAAAAAGAACTTTTGGTTCATTTCCACTACTATCATGCCTATACATGCTAACCTTGTAAAAATATAAATTTACAACCCACCCACATGTATACAATCAATCAATGGAGTAACTCGGTTCTCCGAACTAGAACCAATCAAATCTATAGATATTTTCAGTTACAACTAAACAACAACATTCCCACCTGCTCAACTAGCTATGCGCTTAGTAAGCCAAATATATACTGAAATAACTACAACCAACTTCGCTCTACTAGCTATGTGCGTAGTAAGCCAAAATACCAGTTACCAGGTGCTAGCTGAAGGGTATGGTGCCTTCTATTATTAGCGCATACAGTTCTCCAGGGCTAGCTAGAAGGTAACGGTACCTTTGATTATAAGCGCGGCAATAACGCCAACAACAACCATGCAACAAGCATATCCAACATGTTAATGCATATACATAACCAACAAGAATCTAACAACGAGTTAAGTCGAAAACACAATAGGTGTAAAATGTATACACATCAATTCAACTACAAGCCAGGTCTATCCTCCACCAATGACCAAGGACAAAACCTTAGATGCATGTATATTGTACATTATTATACAGACTCAAATATCATGAGATCATCAACTTATCACTAATACTAACATAGTAGTATAAGATACAACAATCCAACATTCATACTCATTTCAAAGGTACCTTCCCATTTCACAAAACCAACTCTCTTTATTTTTCAAAAACCGATTTTATTCCTTTTGTTTTTCACAAAATCAATCCAAGGACAATAAAGCCAAAGCTCATTTTAATCTACTACATTCATCTCCAAGCCATTCCAATTTAATTATACAAATTAAATCATAATCACTAAAATAGGATTTCCCTCCCCTTCTCCCAATATTGATAAAAAGGTTCAATCATCTACAACAAACAACAATGGCTTCATTCAAAACCAAAATACCCAAGTATTTACCCAATGATCAAACCCCTCTATTGAGTTATTAAACCAAATAAATATTAGGGTTTCCTCTCCTTACAAACAAAAACATGCTAATTAACACCCAATTTAGCCCCACAAACACATCTAATGATAATAATATCTAAATCCAACAACTAACCAAAGTTCAACCTCATGAATTTATACAAAAATCCAACATAAAATGGTTTTCATGCAATACAAAAATTCCACATGTCTATCTATAGACGTAGTATTGAAAAAGAACAAGGAGAATCCTACCTCAAAGGAGAACTCAAAAAGGAAGATGATGACCCGAAATCAAAGTGCTCCAAATCCATAATTTTTCGATAAGACGAAGCCCTCGACACCCTCTACCTTTTTAACAAAGGACCTAGGATGGATTCATACTAGAAGGAGATGAAATCTAAGAGAGATAATCAGTTTAGAGAGAGAGACTCTCGACTGCTAGGGTTTCAAGAAATGAAAGAGGGAGAAAAATGATCTTTTTCCCGCTGCTGCCTACTGAAATACAATAGACTCGCTCGAGCGAAGACCTGTCGCTCGAGCGACCAGACACAGAAAACTCACGCGCGGCAAACAAACCAAAAGCTCGCTCGAGCGACAAAAATCTCGCTCGAGCCAAGAATTCCAATGTCAGGTCCTAGTACCAGACGCAACGCTTGCTCGAGCGAAGCACCCTGGCTCGACCCACCAGACACAAAACTCCACGCTCGCTCGAGCGACAAACAGCTTCGCTCGAGCGAAGGACTAAAAACCTGGCAGCAACCACCTGCTCCCAATCACACCCAACCTGGAACGAACAAGTAAAACATTCTAATAACTCAAATTTAAAGAATTTGAAGGACAGAAACAAGTTCAAAACAACAACCGGAATTAACGGAACTAAGTCCGGATACTACAACCAAAGGAGAAAGAACCGGGATCGCTATAAATTGTGTTATTCCTTGGATGATGAATTATGAATAAAAATGTTTATTTCATCTTGTGTTATTGGCATATCGATTCATTTGATTACTTAAACTTTAAAAGTTGATTTGAAAACTTGCATTGAGAAAAGAATGTGAGAAACAAGTTTTCATGGAATGGTTTTAGGGTAATACGGTGGTAAGTCTTGACAGGTGGTGTAGATGAAATTGAATAGGTGTCGAGCCTTCCAGTTAATACTGGTAAAAATGACAGATTATAGGTGTCGAGCCTTCCAGTCAATGCTAGTAAAAATGACAAATTGGTAGTACTTATATAGTCTACTTGCAGACACCGACCTAGGGATTACCAGAGTCGTATTTACCGCTCTTGAAATGAATTGTTAAGTTTTGAAGAATTGAAATTGCATGACATCATTGATCATAATGGTTTTCAAAGAGGAAGATGTGATTTTCTCTCAAAAGGGCATAGCATGGCATGTACATTTCATCTCTTGAGACTTGTATAAAATGTATATACTTTGTTAAGGATTTCCTACTGGACTTTATGCTCACTCTATGGAATTTTTGTGCAAGAAAAGATGTGGTGATGCCACCTAACTAAAGACGAGGAAATGTGTGTTGAGAGTATGAGACTCTCATTTTGCTGTGACTCTGTGTGTAAGCCAAAGGTTGTATGTGTGTAGGTTTGAATAACCGTTTTGTGTAACCAGGCTCAAGCCTTGGAAACTTGTAAACCCTTGGGGGTATTTATTTGTTTATTTACTTGTTGTTGGATTAATGTATTGTTGCATGAAGAACTATTGTATCATGTAATGTAAGTTTGGAGATTTATATTCGGTTTTCCTTGAAAGAGTGATGATTGTTGTATTATTATTTGGGCTAGAAATTTGGGGCGTTACATTCCCGAGCTGAGACACTTTGGTTATGATGGACGGTGGCCTTTGGCATGAGTCACGGGTTTCCTAATTTCTCCAAAAAGATTAGGTAACGACTCTGAAATCTAGTGATACAGTCCATTTTTGGCAATATTTTGCAATAAAATGGATTTTCTATAAAAGTTGTCAGATTTAGACTCTCATTTTTTGTTTCACATTGTACTAGTAAGACTAGATCAGGAGATCGGGAGTTTGAACTGTTGGGCGTGCTTGGTAACCCTAAAAGCATCCCACAGCTATCAACTTAATGGATAGGTGGCTAAATGTACTCCCTCCACATCCATGAGGACTTGTTACACCTTTATAGCAGCTGCATAATGAAAATAAAGCTTGAATTAAAGAAAGAAAGGGAAAAAGATAATTAAACGTGTGAGAATATAACCTCTTAAAGAGGATGACTTCTCTTGATTTGCAAACTCTCTTTTAATTCCCTCAAATCACTTTAGATGTGTTGTTTAATGTCCAAAAGTCCTAACAAGAAGCCTAGGATCAAGCTTCAATGGAGCTTTAGTGTTCAATGCTAATGGGTAGTAGGTAAGAGGTGAGGAAAAAGGAGAAAGCGAGAGAGGTCAAGAGGCTCCTATGAACCTTGGGCAAAAATTTCCAACCCTATAGAATAAGTTGACAATCTCTATTCATAGAGCATAGGGTGTAAATATCTGAGATATTTGTGAAAAGGGTGTTGGACAAGTTGAAATTCCCGAAAATGTTTTGTACCTAGGAATATTCAGCCGGTCGTTCCCTTTGGTGTTCGGCCGAATGCATTTTTGACTGGCCATCATATGTTGTCCAACCAGTCAAAGAATACACCATCGGATCAACAAGGGAAGGTTAGCCAGAATTGAGAAGAGAAACAGGTGTTTCAAAGAATCTCACCCCTTCCATTCATTCCTACTATATCCTTTGCTCCATTTTGTTTGGAAGAATACAACACTTTGATTTTGAAAATATGAGCCTCAGAACATTGTGATAATATTTGGAATTGCACCACTAAACTCATTTTGAAAGAGGTTTCCATTTTGCCCAAAACAGGCATTTGGATGGTTTAAAGTTTGGCCCTTAGGCTTCTTACTGTAGAACTTGTAAGATTAACACATCTCGCCTTTATCATTGGAAATTCAAAAGAGAGTGTCCAAGTCTTAAGGTTAGTAAAAAATGGGATGTCTACAGTAACTAAACAAGTATAAATCAATTTAGTTATTTAAAATACAAATGAAAAACAAATTATCTTGCACATACTTATGCATCAATTGTGATTTTTTAAAAACTTCCTTGAAAAAGAAGTAAGCATTAACTCATAGAACATGTTCACTATGATTCGACTGGGATGCCACTCAAACACAAGACTCTTCTTTTGGGGTCGTGTGAATGTTTAATTAAGGGTCAACCTAATAATCTATCCAAACTTGATATTTTTCTACAAAAAGTCCTAAACCCAAGTCCAATCCGAGTTCAATTTATTGAGTTACAGAAGTTTGAGTTGAGTTGAGTTGAGTTGGCTTGGTGGTTCCTTTTTTATCACTTAACTAAATTTAACATTGGACATAGAAGGAGTGCTATTTAACATCATTCATAATTTCACATATTTGTTAGCAAAAATTTTGTTAAGGTAAATCAACAGAAGCCAATTGATAGACAAAACTTAGTTTTTACAAAACAAATATAGATCAAGCTTGTGGTTGAGTTTTATGCCTTAAATAGATTAAGGACTTCTTTGGAAGAAAATTACTGAGGAGAAATATAGAAAAAGAGAACTAAATTGGTATTAGACTGATAAAATTATCACTTGATACCAAGTTGTAACGCCCTCAAAATTAACCCATTATTTATCATTGACATGCATTATTTAAAGAAGACAATTTATTAATTCATTCATCAGAGTATTACCAAATAAAGTATTACATGTAACATCGGATAAAACGCCATACAGGCTTACATCTTTCCAAGCCAACACTTGGATACAAAAATATGAGTTCTAACTCAACAAAAGAAAAGCCCTAGGCTTGAATGCTTACATGTACTAATAATTAAAGACAATTAACTAAAGGTAGTCTTCTCCAATCCAGAAGCCAAACCCTCCCAAGCTAAGTCCTTGGAGGTAGTTTATCACCTGAACCTGAAAATGATGTTCCCATAAAGGGTGAGCCACAGCCCAGTAGAAATATACTAAACCACATATAAGCAATGAATAAAACAATAGCATTCAACAGATGGTTAACCAAGATAAACAATTACTTCAGTTTATAGTCTCATGACACTATTGTCTAAGACACGTTTTACTTTCCAACTTTATCAACATGGCTCAGAACCTGGCCAAACTTACAACAGTGAATTACATATATCATATTCACATCCTTCCAATATCAACAAACAAATGAGACTCAAGCTCAAATCAAAACACTTCAATATAAATAAGCACACATAAAAGTGATGCTAATGGAGTCCATCCCCTATCTCCTCCCAAACAAAATCCGGTTTAGAGGTCCATCCCCTATCTTCCCCTAAACCGTGGAGTACATCCCCTATCTCCTCCCACACAAAACAAAGTATGTAAACACATAACATATACACCACACAATCAATACACATAATGTCTGTATTAATTCAACAGTCAAAATTGATGACTTAATCAATGATTAGTTTCAGTTATCCCTAATCCACATGCACAGGCTTACATCTTTCCAAGCCAACACTTGGACACAAAAATATGAGTTCTAACTCAATACAAGAAAAGCCCTAGGCTTGAATGTTTACATGTACTAATAAATAAAAGCAAACAACTGAAAATAGGAGAGATAGATTATAAAAATAATTAAAAATAAATTTATTGGCTAACAAGTAATTATAGAATTAAAAAATAAATTAAAAAAACCCACCTAAATTTTGAATTACATAGTTCCTAAAATCCTCTCTCTCTCTCTCTCTCCCGACTCCCAATATTTCTCTCTTTCCTAAATCTCATCTCATAACAAATTAACTAAACATTTAAAAAAAAAAAAAAAAAAAAGCACAAATCTCATATCTTATAGACAAAATAATTATATATTTTTGTAGCGATCCAGTTTTGCAACTTCAAACTGAGTTTCTGTCGGGGATCGAGCTGCCTGGTCAGCCTCACGGGGGTCCTCAGGGGCAACGCCCCTTAGCGGGTCCTAGGGTAGCACCCTGGCGGGGTTTGAGGGCAGCGCCCACGAAGCAAAAAATGCAAAATGCATTAGAAGTTGCGTTGTCCGCTTGAGCGGTCCATTTTATGACGCTCGAGTGGAAGAATGTTTGGCTTCAGAAGTTTGACCTATCTGCAAAAGTACTGGGAAAGTGTATTTGACGCTGGAGTGGGCCTTTCCAGCGCTTGAGCAGACCATGTTATATCAGTTCGTGAATCTGATATTTCATATCACTTTTGTATATCTCTCTCTTTCAAAACGCTTTCCTTTCCCTTCTCTCTACATTCCCCTACGCCAAATTGGATCAAATACCTTGATTTCTCAAGATCATTAGAGTTCTAACCATAAGTTCTTCATCAAAGTGTGTTAACTCTCGAGGGCTTCGTTGTGTGCGGTGAAGATCGAGTTTCGAACGTTGATTTTGGGGGTTTCATCTCATTTTCTTCTTCAAAATTTTGAGGTAGGGATTTCTTAGACTGTATATATATATATATATATATATTTTTGCAAGATCTTATGTGATTTTTGAAATCATCTTTCGATTAGCTTGAAAATGATTGTTGATTCCAAGAAGTTGAGCGATTTTGAAAGTGGTGTGTCTCTGTGCTTTAAATGATCTTATGCGTTGATTGGAAAAAGAAAGATATGATTTTGGAAGTTTTCTTTAAAAGATTTGAGTTGTATATGTTTTGGTGAGAAAACTAGAATTTGGGATTTATTTAAAAGAGACGGAAATCCATGAATGATATTGTTTATATTTATTTTGTGTGCAAAATAAATGGATGTTTAGAAAATTTCTTATTATATTTATATAAATGATGAATTTCAAGGAACATGCAGAATTGTTGTTTCATTTTGAAAATTATTGTTTTAAAACATTGAAATAGTCTTGAAATGACTAATTGGTTGAGGATACTTGAGAAGAGAGATTGTGGTTATTCCTGGATGATGAATTAGAATAAAAATGTTTATATTCATCTTTGTGTTATTGGCATATCGATTCATTTGATTACCTTAAACTTTAAAGTTGATTTGAAAACTTGCATTGAGAAAAGAATGTTGAGAAACAAGTTTTTCATGGAAATGGTTTAGGGTAAATACGGTGGTAAGTCTTGACAGTGTGTAGATGAATTGAATAGGTGTCGAGCCTTCCAGTTAATACTGGTAAAAATGACAGATTATAGGTGTCGAGCCTTCCAGTCAATGCTGTCAAAAATAT
>NW_021026252.1:1924167-1963221 GCF_004153795.1 Camellia sinensis | reverse complement strand
GTAAAAATGACAAATTGGTAGTACTTATATAGTCTACTTGCAGACACCGACCTAGGGATTACCAGAGTCGTATTTACCGCTCTTGAAATGAATTGTTAAGTTTTGAAGAATTGAAATTGCATGACATCATTGATCATAATGGTTTTCAAAGAGGAAGATGTGATTTTCTCTCAAAAGGGCATAGCATGGCATGTACATTTCATCTCTTGAGACTTGTATAAAATGTATATACTTTGTTAAGGATTTCCTACTGGACTTTATGCTCACTCTATGGAATTTTTGTGCAAGAAAAGATGTGGTGATGCCACCTAACTAAAGACGAGGAAATGTGTGTTGAGAGTATGAGACTCTCATTTTGCTGTGACTCTGTGTGTAAGCCAAAGGTTGTATGTGTGTAGGTTTGAATAACCGTTTTGTGTAACCAGGCTCAAGCCTTGGAAACTTGTAAACCCTTGGGGGTATTTATTTGTTTATTTACTTGTTGTTGGATTAATGTATTGTTGCATGAAGAACTATTGTATCATGTAATGTAAGTTTGGAGATTTATATTCGGTTTTCCTTGAAAGAGTGATGATTGTTGTATTATTATTTGGGCTAGAAATTTGGGGCGTTACATTCCCGAGCTGAGACACTTTGGTTATGATGGACGGTGGCCTTTGGCATGAGTCACGGGTTTCCTAATTTCTCCAAAAAGATTAGGTAACGACTCTGAAATCTAGTGATACAGTCCATTTTTGGCAATATTTTGCAATAAAATGGATTTTCTATAAAAGTTGTCAGATTTAGACTCTCATTTTTTGTTTCACATTGTACTAGTAAGACTAGATCAGGAGATCGGGAGTTTGAACTGTTGGGCGTGCTTGGTAACCCTAAAAGCATCCCACAGCTATCAACTTAATGGATAGGTGGCTAAATGTACTCCCTCCACATCCATGAGGACTTGTTACACCTTTATAGCAGCTGCATAATGAAAATAAAGCTTGAATTAAAGAAAGAAAGGGAAAAAGATAATTAAACGTGTGAGAATATAACCTCTTAAAGAGGATGACTTCTCTTGATTTGCAAACTCTCTTTTAATTCCCTCAAATCACTTAAGATGTGTTGTTTAATGTCCAAAAGTCCTAACAAGAAGCCTAGGATCAAGCTTCAATGGAGCTTTAGTGTTCAATGCTAATGGGTAGTAGGTAAGAGGTGAGGAAAAAGGAGAAAGCGAGAGAGGTCAAGAGGCTCCTATGAACCTTGGGCAAAAATTTCCAACCCTATAGAATAAGTTGACAATCTCTATTCATAGAGCATAGGGTGTAAATATCTGAGATATTTGTGAAAAGGGTGTTGGACAAGTTGAAATTCCCGAAAATGTTTTGTACCTAGGAATATTCAGCCGGTCGTTCCCTTTGGTGTTCGGCCGAATGCATTTTTGACTGGCCATCATATGTTGTCCAACCAGTCAAAGAATACACCATCGGATCAACAAGGGAAGGTTAGCCAGAATTGAGAAGAGAAACAGGTATTTCAAAGAATCTCACCCCTTCCATTCATTCCTACTATATCCCTTGCTCCATTTTGTTTGGAAGAATACAACACTTTGATTTTGAAAATATGAGCCTCAAAACATTGTGATAATATTTGGAATTGCACCACTAAACTCATTTTGAAAGAGGTTTCCATTTTGCCCAAAACAGGCATTTGGATGGTTTAAAGTTTGGCCCTTAGGCTTCTTACTGTAGAACTTGTAAGATTAACACATCTCGCCTTTATCATTGGAAATTCAAAAGAGAGTGTCCAAGTCTTAAGGTTAGTAAAAAATGGGATGTCTACAGTAACTAAACAAGTATAAATCAATTTAGTTATTTAAAATACAAATGAAAAACAAATTATCTTGCACATACTTATGCATCAATTGTGATTTTTTAAAAACTTCCTTGAAAAAGAAGTAAGCATTAACTCATAGAACATGTTCACTATGATTCGACTGGGATGCCACTCAAACACAAGACTCTTCTTTTGGGGTCGTGTGAATGTTTAATTAAGGGTCAACCTAATAATCTATCCAAACTTGATATTTTTCTACAAAAAGTCCTAAACCCAAGTCCAATCCGAGTTCAATTTATTGAGTTACAGAAGTTTGAGTTGAGTTGAGTTGAGTTGGCTTGGTGGTTCCTTTTTTATCACTTAACTAAATTTAACATTGGACATAGAAGGAGTGCTATTTAACATCATTCATAATTTCACATATTTGTTAGCAAAAATTTTGTTAAGGTAAATCAACAGAAGCCAATTGATAGACAAAACTTAGTTTTTACAAAACAAATATAGATCAAGCTTGTGGTTGAGTTTTATGCCTTAAACAGATTAAGGACTTCTTTGGAAGAAAATTACTGAGGAGAAATATAGAAAAAGAGAACTAAATTGGTATTAGACTGATAAAATTATCACTTACTTGAACTTAAACAATAATAAAGAAACAGTAACATTACTAATCAACATAGAGTAATAGTAACAAGCTATAGTTGAACTACTCCTAGATGCCAAGTGACTACTTCTAGATAGAAACTACTCTTAGAATTTACGTTTGTGTGAGATTAGTTGTATGTCTTGTTTGTATCTCTCTTGGTCTATTTATAGGTTTAGTCACATGAGAGAGATAGGAAATCTAAACCCACGACTTCCTCAACAGGTAATCTAAATCCATGAGTTTCTCAACATCATCCATATCCCATGTTCATAGGAACCACTTTGCAGATTTGGTGCTTTGACCTAGTCTTAATTCTAGAACCTGACTTTCAAATGGCTACAACAACTAACTCTTCTAGCCTTCCATTTAACATGTCATCATGCCACATCATTAGCACACTTGTCACGCTATGTTAGCATGCCTTTTGACAACGATAATAATAATAACAATAAATGTGGCCAAGGTTATATTTTGAAAATAATCAATAGTCTCAATTGATAGACTATAATCTAACTTTGCCACAATCAACAAGCTACAATTGATAGAAACATAAATTATGGTGTCAACAATGTCCCCATTATTTAAGGTAAAAGTAGTTTTTCCTTAAATGATATAAAGTACATAATTTGGACATTCCATACTTGATTTTGAATCTGTCTAGAATATTGGTGGGTACTCACATTTGATTTTGTCGAATAACATAATGAAGAGCCACATCCCTTATTTTCAAATAAAACCTTTCTTTGTTAGCCATGTTTTGGCTAATCAAAGAGAATTCATTGCATATAGCATTTTTCAACCATTGTTATTTTTCAAAAGATTAATTTTTGGTATGATCTACAAATCCAAAGTAGATGTTAGATTCCAAAACTCACATAATTGAATGTTATGAAAATTTAATAAATTTTTACAACTTGAACAATGTCAAACAATATAAACTCATAGACGAAGGGGTGCTCGTCATTTTTTTCCATGTTTGGCAAAAAATCATGCCCCCTATAATGGAGGCCTAATCTTGTCGATTGCAGGCTCCTCATACATTGGAGGCCAAGTTTGTCCCCCTCTCCCCAGGTATAGGCCTGACCCTATCAATTGCAATCTCCTTATACATTAGAGGATAAGTTTGCCCCTCTCCCCTCCCCCCCAAAGTATAGGCATGACTCTTGTTTTTTCATAATCTTGTTCAAAAGAAAGAAACTATTCTCACCACAAACCTCTGGTTAACTCTCACAAAAGAAAGGGCTTACCAAGGGGACACGTTTCAAAAGGCAACACTCAGGTAATCTAAATCCATGAGTTTCTCAACGTCATCCATATCCCATGTTCATAGGAACCACTTTGCAGATTTGGTGCTTTGACCTAGTCTTAATTCTAGAACCTGACTTTCAAATGGCTACAACAACTAACTCTTCTAGCCTTCCATTTAACATGTCATCATGCCACATCATTAGCACACTTGTCACGCTATGTTAGCATGCCTTTTGACAACGATAATAATAATAACAATAAATGTGGCCAAGGTTATATTTTGAAAATAATCAATAGTCTCAATTGATAGACTATAATCTAACTTTGCCACAATCAACAAGCTACAATTGATAGAAACATAAATTATGGTGTCAACAATGTCCCCATTATTTAAGGTAAAAGTAGTTTTTCCTTAAATGATATAAAGTACATAATTTGGACATTCCATACTTGATTTTGAATCTGTCTAGAATATCGGTGGGTACTCACATTTGATTTTGTCGAATAACATAATGAAGAGCCACATCCCTTATTTTCAAATAAAACCTTTATTTGTTAGCCATGTTTTGGCTAATCAAAGAGAATTCATTGCATATAGCATTTTTCAACCATTGTTATTTTTCAAAAGATTAATTTTTGGTATGATCTACAAATCCAAAGTAGATGTTAGATTCCAAAACTCACATAATTGAATGTTATAAAAATTTAATAAATTTTTACACCTTGAACAATGTCAAACAATATAAACTCATAGACGAAGGGGTGCTCGTCATTTTTTTCCATGTTTGGCAAAAAATCATGCCCCCTATAATGGAGGCCTAATCTTGTCGATTGCAGGCTCCTCATACATTGGAGGCCAAGTTTGTCCCCCCTCTCCCCAAGTATAGGCCTGACCCTATCAATTACAATCTCCTTATACATTAGAGGATAAGTTTGCCCCTCTCCCCTCCCCCCCAAAGTATAGGCATGACTCTTGTTTTTTCATAATCTTGTTCAAAAGTTAGGTTATACTGGTGTTTCTTCCATGCTTTCAGAGAAAGCACGAGGTCTAGGGGGTCCATATCGCCCTCCTAGTCCAGGTTTGTTTCCTACTTCTTTGTGAACATAGACTTGGTTTGAGTTCATTTGAAACCTCTCTTGAACTTCTTCTTGGAAGGTTGGAGATCTATAAAAAGAAGTGGAGTCATGTAACGCCCTCAAAATAACAACATTAAACCCATTAGATAAGACATGCATTTACATATAAACTAACCACATTCCTTTATTCATTAGAGTTCCATTACATAAGTATTACATGTTAACATCAAAACAAAATGCCCTACGGGCTTACAGCTTTCCAAGTTAACACTTGGTTACCTTCTTCTTAGAAGGTTGGAGATCTATAAAAAGAAGTGGAGTCATGAAATGTTTGAACCTTTGCAAACCTAGGTGTGAAGGTCTGGGTTAAAATAGGCGGAGTAAAAGTAGGTTGAAATTGTACCTTATTTACCTAGACCTCAGTTCTGGTTAGCTTTGGTGGGCTAGCCCCTCTGCTAGATCCTCCTATTGCTCTGCAAGTAGCTCTTACTTCTTCAGTACTTTGCCGAGGCCTCATCTCCACTATTTGCCTTATCTGATCAAGCATGTCATGCATTTGCATTGGTGTCAAGCCATTAAATTGGCCTACATTTGTTGCTTCATGATCATTCTTTTGGTCTTTTTCAAATTTGGCAGCTACTGATTGGCTATCACCAATGTTATCCTTGACAACATCCATGTCTCCCCCATACTCAAGAATAGGGTCCTCTATGGGTTTCTTGCTAGGATCACCAAGTTCACCCTGTTTCTCTTCACCATCACTCCAAATTAGAAAGGTCTTACTAGACGTGCCAATTTATGTTAGCAAAAATTTTGTTAAAGTCAATTGACATACAAAATTTAGTTTTTACAAAACAAAAATAGATCAAGCTTGTTGTTACCCAAAAGCAAACCCAAGGGGGGGGGGAGTGAATTGAGTTTCTAAATGAATTGCTAAATTAAAAAACCCAAATAATAAACAAATAAAAAAATATGAAGAAATAAAGATGAGAGTAATAAATTAAAATTTAATCCAAATGATAAATAAATAAAGAATATGAAGTAAAAATAAATTAAGTAAAGGAAAGAGAGAGCAAACACAAAATTTATAGTAGTTCGGTTCAAACCAAGCCTATGTCCTCAATATCTTCCTTGAGATTTTTTCACTATTCGTCAAATAGTAGTTATATTCTATAGCTTCACAGGTGCTAGTGAACCTTAACAATTGATCAACCCTGATCACCTAACCAATTAGTTGTGAATTTAGTGCTAGTCACACTAACCTAAGTGATTTTATCCCAAAAAAATCACTCACAAAAATGTAACTCTCTTTTAGAAGAAAAATGATATGGGATTGAAAACCCTTCTACAATAAAGGTCAAATTCTCAATAAACTTTCTTTCAAAAGAAATTGTAACTCAATACAATATTTTAACTTGTGAATATCACCCAAAATTTTTCACCACTTCTGTATATTTTATTTTCTTCACAAAACTTCTTTTATAGACAAAAAAAACAAAAACAAAAACAAAATAGCCGTTGGAATACATCTCTTAAATTTCGGTGTCTGCTCTTGATCTTAGAAGAAAATTGCACAGGACAATAGGCTTGACTCATGGAGGGAAATTCACACAAATCAAGAAACCAATGCAAAGACAAAAGGAAAGTAAATAAATAAAAAAATGGAAACACAAAAACTATACACTTAAGGTTTGTTTGAAAAATCACCACTGTTTTGAAAAAATATATAATATATTTCAGTACATAATAAATTTCATTAATTTGAAATTGGTGTAACATAGATAAAATATATTTTTATATCGTGTCAAATGATTGTAAAATATGTATATTTGAAAAGTCACAATTCGTCCAATAATATTTTAGACATCATCAAAATCAAACCATATGATTAACGCTTATGGTTGAGTTCTAGGCCCCGTTTGTTTCCAGAGATGGAATGGAGGGGATTGATAGTGAGGGGATTAATAGTGAGGGGATTGTTAGTGAGGGTCGTTTGTTTTCAGAGATATAATGGAGGGGATTGATAGTGAGGGGATTAATAATGAGGGGATTGTTAGTGAGGGGATTGATAGTGAGGGGATTAGTAGTGAGGGGATTGATAGTGAGGGGATTAGTAATGAGGAATTGTTAAATTATTTTTATATAAAATAATAAAACAAATAAAAAATATAAAAAATTAAAAATTATATTTTAAAAAAATTTCCAATATATAAAAAATAAAAAAAATAAAAAAATTTCTAATCCCCTCACTATTTTTCTAATACCATCTCTACCTCCTCACTATGAATCCCCTCCCCAAGGGTATTAGTAATACCAAGGTATTAGTAATACCCTCCCTATCTCTCAAAACAAACAAGGTATTAGTTAGTCCCAAGGTATTAATAGTCCCAAGGCTATCTCTCAAAACAAACACCCCATATACTAATCCCAAGGTACTAGTAATCCTAATCCCCTTGCTATAACCCAAAACAAACGGGGCCCTATACTTTAAACAGATTAAAGACTTCTTTGAAGGAAAATAAATGAAGAGAAATATAAAAATAGAGAGTTGAATTGATATTAAACTGATAAAATTATCACTTGTTATAAGCCACATGAACTTAAACAAGAATAAAGAAATAGTAATATCACCAATCGACAAAGAGTAACAGTAACAAGGCATAACTGAATTACTTCTAGATGATAAGTGACTACTTCACTACAACATATAAGAGTTTTAGAAATCAAACGTTTTGCTCTCTAAAAGTGAAAATTTTATTGCAAAAAATATTTAGGGACCAATTTCTATCGTCACGAGGATAGTTGCTAAAAGATCGTCCCGAAAAGTCAAAAACAAGGCTTTTAGAGACAATTTTTTGAAAATGTCACTAATAAATAGACTTTTAGGGACAAAATAATTTGGTCTCAAAATGGTTTATTTTTTGAGACAAAAAATTTGGTCCCAAAAGGATAATAATTTATCTCTAATGTCTAATTTTCGTTGTTAAAAATATAATAATGACACTTTTTACAACAAAAATATTTGGTCCCTCAAAAATAATTGTCCCTAAATTTTGGTCCCTAAAACCTTAATTTTTTGTAGTGCTTCTAGATAGAAACTACTCCTAGAATTCATGTTTGTGTGAGTTGAGTTGTGTATTTTGCTTGTGTTGGTGAGAATACCAGAAAAAATTATATTTTATTGATAAATGATGCAAAGAAAATGAGATACAAATAGATCAGGCTAAGGCACGAATATCTCATTTTCTTTAAGGAGATCAAGCCCACTGCGGTAGGAAGAACCCCAATACCGATGCAGCGGTCACAAAACTATGACTTGTCCCCTCCAAGATACAACAGCCCGACCACTTGTCGTATGGTTCATGCCAACTCTGCACAAGATGGTGAACCCAAAGCTCCACCAATAACACCCTTTTTTGCTAGTAATCTCTCTTGTATAGAAAATAGTTGAGGTGTTAGTGGTATAGAAAATAGTAGATAAGAGGGACTATTTATAGGCCACTAGGATCTTACAATTACATCAAAAAATAATGACCATTAAATAAGAGAAAATGGTTACACAAAAATAATGACCATTAAATAAGAGAAAATGGTTACACAAAAATAATGACCATTAACCAAGTTCATGAATTCTATTTAACCTCCATTTATAACCAAGAGGTTACCAAACTAATGAAATCCCATTTATGAAAAAGATAAATCAATAAATAAATATAAGATATTAAAATGGTCCAACAATCCCCCACTCATTTTAATATCAAAAAATAAAAATTAAAATAAGAGAGATTACCAAACAAAGGTAGACTAGTATGCATCATGAAGGTGTGCTCTACATTGAACCTTCATTAGTGAAACAGCAACCTTTACTCCAGAGTCAGTAGTGGTCTCAGGCTTGAACTATGACTGCTTAGGGGAAATAAAGTACTACTGCTCACACATAATAGTCCAGGTGTTGACATGAGCTTTAATAGCCAGCACATTATGGCCTTGTGCTAATCCCAGTTTTCATGAGCATATTTGAGAATAAGCCTTGTTCTCATAGAAAGTGGCCCTACTTTCATGCTCACATAGGTGAAATCTATCAAGGATGTTCTTGTAATTTACACACCCCACTCAACAAGAGCTACAGAATTTCATTAAGAGTATAAAAACTCAACCCTCCAATATTACAGGACAAATGCACTTACATCATAGGGATGGATAACAAAATATTAAAGAGTGCATTTTTTACAACCACCATATGATTCGTTCTTCCCATTGAACCTAGTTACAAGATCTCTGGTCCCTAGGTTGGGTATCCTCATACATGGTTTATGATTTTATAGGCTTCAAACCCATCCCCCTCGATGTATTCCAGACTCTGTCTCTCGCCAAGGCCTTGGTTAACGGATTCGCAAGCTAACGCTATAACCTCAGCTTCCATTGAAGAATTAGCAATTATCGTCTATTTTTTAGACTTCCAACATATAGCACCACCATCCAAGGAAAAAATAAAACCCGAGGTAGAGAGAGAATCACCTGACAAAGTGTTCCAATCGGCATTACTATATCCCTCAAGTACCGCATAATACTTGTTAAAAAGCAAACCATAATTTTTGTTCCAGATAAATATCTCATAATTCTTCACATGGCTAGCCAATGATCTTGACTTGGCTTGCTAATAAACCTGCTAAGTACTCCAACAACATATGCAATGTCAGGTCTAATACAATCAGTAGCATATCTCAAACTACCAATCATGCTAGCATATTCCTTTTGATTAATCACTTCTTTTTCATTTGTAACAACAGACAAATGTATGCTTGCATCAAAAGGAGTAGCAACATGTTTACACTCTAAAAAATTATATTTCTTTAACATTTTCTCAACATAGTGCGACTGATTAAGAAAAATACCATCATTAGTCTTGGTAATTTTAATTCCCAAAATAAAATTGGCTTCACCAAGATCTTTCATATCAAAATGGCTATTAAGCATATTTTTAGTCTCATTTATAATATGCAAATTAGAGCCAAAGATAAGTAGATGATCCACACATACGCTAATAATCACATGTACATTCTCACAAGTTTTATAATATATGCACTTATCACATTCATTCGTCTTATAGCCATTCTCAAGCATGCAAGAATCAAATTTCTCATGCTACTGTTTAAGAGCTTGTTTTAAACCATAAAGGGATTTAGTTAGCTTACACACCTTGCTTTCTTGGCCAGGCTCCACAAAACCTTCGGGTTGGTCCATATAAATCTCCTCATCTAGATCTCCATTTAAAAATGTTGTTTTTACATCCATTTGATGAATTTTTAAATCATGAATTGCAGCCACTGCAACCAATAGTCTAATGGATGTAACTCTAGTAACCGGAGAAAAAGTATCAAAGAAATCAAGATCAACTTGTTGCTTAAAACCTTTAGCGACAAGCCTCGCTTTATACTTATCTATAGTTCCATCCGGTTTAAGTTTTTTACGAAGGACCCATTTACACCCAATAGTTTTACAACCTGGAGGTAAATCCACTAGCTTCCATGTTTTATTTGAAAGTAGTGAATCTATCTTATCATTTACAGCCTCTCTCCAGAAAATAGCATTAGGTGATGATAAAGCTTCTTGCACGTAAGAGGAATTTCTTCCACATTGTAAAGATAATAGTTAGGGCCAAAATTTTTTTCAACTCTAGCTGTTTACTTCTTCTTGGTTGAATTTTAAAATTTTCTTTTTCTTGAAAACTTTGAGAAGGAGTAGAAGAGCTAGGCATAGATAAAATATTTTCAGAAATTATTTGACCCCCACTATTTCTAGATTTGAAAGGAACTTTATTTTCATGAAAAATACCTGATTCAAAATAATATTATTTTCCATATCAAAAAATCTATAAGTTGTACTATGCAATGCATACCCAAGAAAAGCACAGGTGGTAGCTCGTTCACCCAATTTAGGTCATTTAGGATCTGCAAGCCTCACAAAAGCTAAACAACCCCAAACCCTCAATAACCTAGATTTGGTTTATGCCCCGCCACAACTCATAAGATACAATTTTAGTCTTTTTGTGTGCACTCTATTATCACATGGCAAGCTGTCAAAATAGTCTCGCCCCAAAGATTTGAGGGACACCTAAATCAATAAGCATAGCATTCTTCAAGTCAATTAACGTTCTATTTTTTCTTTCAGCTACGCCATTAGATGAAGGTGAATATGTGGAGTAGTCTCATGAATAATTCGCAATGACTGAACAAAAGAGTTGAATCCAGAATATTCATATTCTCGGCCTCTATCATTCTAATTCTTTTAATCTTTTTACGAATTGATTTTCCACTTCAAGAAGGAATTCTTTAAATTTTTCAAAAGCATTACTTAATTTTTTAATAAATATACGTTTGTGTATTTTGAAAAATCATCAATAAAAGTGATAAAATATCGGTTACCACCTCGAGTTAAAATTCCTTTAAACTCATACAAATCAGTATGAAATAATTCTAGCAATTCGTTATTTTTTTCAACACTTCCATGAGGCCTCTTGGTAATTTTTGCTTTACTGCAAACTTCACATTTCTCAAAAAATTTTGTCACTTTGGGAATTAACTCTAAACTATTCATGATTGCCACATATTTACTATTTATATGACACAAGCGAGCATGCCAAAAATTAATAGAAGACAACATATATGTGGTGTCATAGTAATAATTATAAAATTAATCAACAAGGAAATTTAAGAGATGAAAGCAACATTTATACTCATCTGTATTATAGAAAGCCACTTTTGCTTCATGTGCCTCGTAGTCTTCATCATTCATCTCCTCGGTTGGGATTTTGTTTGGATTCTTTTCGGTAAGAAGATATGTAACTCTCAAAAGGTAAGGTAAAAAATAACTTTTCCTTTCCACCTCTTAAAATGAACTCCTTTGAACCTAAAAGGCTTGTTGAGATCTCCAATTCCATCATTGGTTTTTTCTGGTACTTGTTCCATGGTTGATCTCCTTAAAATTGTTGGTGAAAATACCAGAAAAAATTATATTTTATTGATAAATGATGCAAAGAAAATGAGATACAAATAGATCAGGCTGAGGCACGAATATCTCGTTTTCTTTAAGGAGATTAAGCCCACTACGGTAGGAAGAACCCCAATATCGGTGCAGCAGTCACAAAACTATGACTTGTCCCCTCCAAGATACAATAGCCCAACCACTTGTCGTATGGTTCAGGGCAACTCTGCACAAGATAGTGAACCCAAAGCTCCACCAATAAAACACCCTTCTTTGCTAGTAATCTCTCTTGTATAGAAAATAGTTGAGGTGTTAGTGGTGTAGAAAATAGTAGATGAGAGGGACTATTTATAGGCCACTAGGATCTTACAGTTACACCAAAAAATAATGACCATTAAATAAGAGAAAATGGTTACACCAAAATAATGACCATTAACCAAGTTCGTGAATTCTATTTAACTTCCATTTATGACCAAGAGGTTACCAAAGTAATGAAATCCCATTTATGAAAAAGATAAATCAATAAATAAATATAAGATATTAAAATGGTCCAATAGCTTGTATCTTTCTTAGCCTATTTATAGGCTTAACTACATGAATAAGGGAGAGAGAGAGAGAGAGAGAGGTGATCTAAACCCATGATTTCCTCAATAGGTAATTGCCGATTTGGCGCTTTGACCTGGTCTTGAGGTGATCTAAACCCATGATTTCCTCAATAGGTAATTGCAAATTTGGTGCTTTGACCTGGCCTTGATTCTAGATCTTGACTTTCAAATGGCTACAACAACTAATTCTTCTGGTTCTCCATTGTCGATCGGGATAATAATAATAATAACAAATGTGGCCAAGGTTATCTTTTAAAAATAGTCTATGGTCTTATTCAACATACTATAATCGAATTTGGCGATAATCAATAAGTCACAATCGACAGAAAAGTAAATTATGGTGTCAACAATATCATATTGTCCTCAATTGTTTTCATTTCTTATGTTGCTCTCAAAATTACATATATTTACATGTTAGCAACCAAACGGTAGGTTTTTGCATCAAGAACAATTTGTCGAACCGATGCCACTGCTCCGACCAATGACAACACTGTGGAGATCGTTGCAATGAATGTGTTTCCCCAAAATATTATGCTTTTCTTGGAGGGTTTGAATGTCACATTGTAGAAAATCATAGGCAAAATGAAATCCAAAGGAATGCATCCGAATGGCCCAAATAACACCATGATGTCACCGAAGAAAGGTAACATGGCGGCCAAAAGTGTGGCAATGACAACGGACAATGACCTAAAAATCAACCATGGCACGACATTGCGAATGGAGAATTGATCCTTCTTTGGATCTGCAAACTTGCACTCGATCACTACGTTTGTTGGTTGCAAGTACGTCTGTATTTTTTTTGTTGGCAAAAAAAAAAAATTATTAACTCAAAACTATGAAGTATATTGAGATAATAAAGATGAAGGAGAAAAAAAAAATCAAAGTCAGAAGGAATATCCCAGCTAATATAGTTTGTATTGACCATGCACTTTAGTGGAAACAATATGCATATATATACATAGTGAGAGACTATGCCATAGCTAGTCAATTTTTGGGTGAAGTTTAGTGATTTATTTTAAGTAGTGACAAATTATCTCGGTAGTTTTTATATTTTGATTTTTGTACTTTCAAGTAACTGGATTTTGATTTTAAATTTTATATTAAATTAATCCAATTGACAACCTTTGTCAAGATTTTGGACAAAAAATAGGCATGTGGACAACATATATTGTGTTTTAAGGACAAAGTGGTCAACTTACTAATATGTCATCTAACGTGGTGAGTAACTCTTAGGTCACATGTGTCATCCATGTATGTTTTTTTTGTCAAAAATGCTATCGACTGCTTTCAATTTGACCAAATCAACACAAAATTCAAAGTTAAAATTGATTGAGTCAATTAAACCAAAATGATACAAAGGATGAAGTGCAAAAACTAATGATGTAATTTACTCAATAATTTAATTAAACTCTTCATTAGATAGATTTTTATATATTAGTAATAATTAGAGTAGAGTATTACCAGAACAACAGCTATCACTTGCAAGAGAGTGAAAGCATTAGTCATCAAAAGAAACCCCCTGGGCACCAAAGGCTTCCCATCAACCATAAAATTTTGAAGAATTGATCCCTGAGATTGATTCCCAAATGCCCAATACCCAAATATGGCAACGTTGAAAAATGTCGAAATCACAACAGTGTAACATACCAAAAGTTCTTTGAACATTTTCCCGGTCACTGGGGCTACTATCGTTGCCTACAAAATTTCATATCCACATTTGAATGCAAAACGAAAAATTCATAGGCTATTTTTTTTATATAAAAAAAAAAAAAAAAAAACCTGGAAAACCTGTATTTTGGGAATAATTCCGTCGCCATATGTGGTCGCAATGATTGATGCAACAGCATTGGGAGTGCAGCAGATGTTAAAATTTTTTGGGTTACCACCTTGGGTGTTAGAATAGGTTATCTTAGTAGTTTGGGTGTTTTGGTGGATTGATTTTGTGGAATCGTGTATTTTATTTTTTGTTAAGTCCTTCTTAACGTTTTTTTTGTTTAAAAAAAAAAATCGTGAGGCGAAGGGGTTGGTTGTATGATTGTGAGTAGCAGTAGTAGGGGTATTTTGTACCTTCCGAATCTCTCTCAGTGTTTCTCATCTTCCTGTACTTTTAATTTCATGTTGATTAATGAAATTTTTCTTTGCTGAGCAAAAAAAGTATATAGCACCAGCTATGGTACAAGCACAGTAAGCAAGACATAGTACTAAGGTGATGAGGTTGATGTGCCTTAAGGAGTGGAAAGATGGCATTTGTGCCAATACAAGCATCAGGGCTCCAAAAATTACCACGAAGTGGTAGAGTTGTAAATTCCCATTTGGCTTGGAGAGCAAGTAAATAAACTGCAAAAAGACCAAAATGAATTATAAACAACTGTTTCACATCAATATTAAATGAATCGATTTTACACCTAAAAAACACAACACTTGCTACTTATATTCGTATTTTTGATGGTAATTGTGATTTAATTAATTAATTACCAATGTATATAGCACCAGCTATGGTACAAGCACAGTAAGCAAGACATAGTACTAAGGTGATGAGGTTGATGTGCCTTAAGGAGTGGGAAGATGGCATTTGTGCCAATACAAGCATCAGGGCTCCAAAAATTACCACGAAGTGGTAGAGTTGTAAATTCCCATTTGGCTTGGAGAGCAAGTAAATAAACTGCAAAAAGACCAAAATGAATTATAAACAACTGTTTCACATCAATATTAAATGAATCGATTTTACACCTAAAAAACACAACACTTGCTACTTATATTCGTATTTTTCTTTAAAAAATCTTAACAATTGTAATCAATTGGGGTAAATTGGGACAAAATCATAAATTCATGATCAAAATAGAGCCAATCAAAATCATGAAGACCAAGATGGTAAAAAACCAAAATACACACACAACTGATGTAATTTGTCCAAAATTTTCCTATTTTGTTTTTTGTATTTCAAGAACAACGAGGTGATTATTTTATTGGTATAATTTTGGAATCCAATGAAGTGATTATCGATAATCTATAAATTTTAATTTTTATAAGAAATAATCTTCCTGATGAAGCTTACAAGTTGGGTCATTTGAATTACCGAGATCAACGAACTTAGAAAAATGCATGGTCCACACTGGTAAGTAACTAACCTTGAGGCTCTGGACTCCAAGAAGTATACAAGCAATAACTGCACCATAGCATATTCCCAATTGAAGTGGTCCCACAAAATACTTGCCCCATCCAGGTCCTGTCCAATTCAAACATTCAAAGTTTTGGAGAAACATACAGTACTAAAGTTAAATATATGATTGGTATAAAAAATATAAATCTGTTTAGGTTTAACCAATTTAAAGGTGGCTCGAATATGATATTGGCACATCCCACAATCATAGGGGATGTACATAAAAATATAGGGTGTAGTTTAGTATTTTGCATATTTTGGGTTTGTTTTGGTAATTTAAACCATTTAAATTTTAGTGTCTCTCAAGTAAATATCCCAGATTGATAGTATATCGGTAGTCATATTTTTTTTGATCATATTTGTTTTTGAAAAAAAATAAACTTATCCTCAATATCATATTGACCATTCATTTTAAAAATAATATATAATATGATTCATGATTCAAACAATATATATATATGATTCAAACACGTTGCTACTAATATGTGATCAATTTGAGTTTTTATATGGATAATCTATACAAGAAGTACAAAAATTTAAACGCTGTGAATCACCGAATTGAACCTAAAAGTACTAAATTGGATCTTCCAATTCAAATTAGAAAACTGAAAGGAAGTCTTCTTATGCAATGTCTCAAGCAACTTACCTAAAATGTCACGTAACTGACGTTTCCCAAGCTGAGCGTGGTGGTCCAGAACCAAAGAGAGAAGATTGTAAGAGTAGAAGGTGACAAGAGCTGCCATGGTCAAGCACACAACTCCACCAACCCAACCCAACAACCCAAATGCAAAAGGAAGGCTCAGCAGCGCCGGCGCAACTATCGCTGTCATCAAGTGGTAACCACAGTGCAACCATGACCCTACAGATGGAACATGGAATATTGTTGCTAGGTAAATTTACTTAGGTATACTCACGTTAAAAATAGGGACACTTTTTCATAATTTTTTTTTTAACTTATTTATATTTCATTTAGTTTACATTATTTTCTTATGTTTCAATAAGTCTTATGGGTGACATAATTACCAAAATACTCCTAATAATATTCACATAAATAATGTGAATATTTCGTGATGTGAATGTTCACACCATCAATGTGAATGTTAACATGCCAATGTGAATATTCACACTATCAATGTGAACATTCATATTCTAAAATATGAATGTTCACATCATCAAATTGCTAACCGTTCAAATTAAAAAAAACTTTTTTCAAACTAAACTTCTACTAGTATATCTCTCCACCGATCGCCGCCCGCCGATCATCTCTCCACCGATCGCCGATCAAAGTGCGAAGTATCATTGAAGATTCTCAGTAAAAGATCAAGGCAAAGGAACTACGAAAAGGCAGAAAGCTGAGTGTGTAAGTTCTCTGTTACGATTCAGGGCAGTCATGGCAGGAGGGTGGATACCAGTCGTGAAGGGCAGAGGAAGATCAGGGCCATGGAGGTCGAGGGGAAGTGCAAGTGTGTTCACCGTGTTCGTGGATAACCTACCAGAATCGCTGAACCCTAAGGAGCTGTTTCATCTGTTTTCAAAGTTTGGAGTGGTCCTCGATGTCTATATACCGCAGAAGAGAAGGAAGGTTTCTAATACGAGGTTTGGCTTTGTGAGATTTAATTGCTGTGTAGCAGCCAAGATAGCTGTACAGAAGGCACATGGCTTGTGGGTGGACGATCGACCATTACAGGTTAACCACGCAGAGTTTGGGAAGGAGAAGGGAATTGAAAAAGATGGAAAAATACCAGTACATAGGCAAGTGCAGAGACCAGTACCAAACGCTGTACAAGCTGGAGTGATTAGAGATGGGGCTCGTGGCATCAGAGATATGAGATCCTATGCAGAGGCGGTGGAAGGCAAAAGGATAGGGGAAATAGGAAACATCCTATTAAAGGCAGAGGAGGCAGGCAACGGATGGTTGTTTGAGAGTATTATTGTAAGATTGAAGGCCCAATTTGCTGATGCTAGTCTGAAAAAGGAATTGGCAGCAATAGGAGTGGAGGATATCATGGTGAGGGAAAGTGGGGGAAGAGATGTAGTAATTACGTTCAAATCTAAGGAGGAGAGGGCATTGAAGCTACCAGCTATTAAGGAGCTGATCAAGGATTGGTGTGAAGATATTACTGAAGGACAAGCTGGGCAGGTACTGGAGCAGGAAAGATGTGTATGGTTAAGTTGCTATGGAATCCCATTACATCTGTGGAATAGTTCTAACCTCAGAAAGATAGGTGGGATTTGGGGGCAGGTGCTATGTCTTGAAGGGGACATGAGTCAACCAATATCCTTTGTGTGTGCTAAGCTCAAGGTATCAACTAAATGGATGGAGCCCATCAACTCAGTAGTGCAACTGGAATGCAGAGGTATGGTATTTCCAGTAAGAGTTTGCGAAGAACAGGTGGTAACGGTCAGAGCTTTGAAATTTACATGTACATGTCATAAGAACCAAGTTGTAGATGAGTTTGGTAGTTCAAATGTGCTGGGAGAACAAGATGAGGATAGAAAGTACAAAACGGAAGTAGATGATGCTACTGATATGGAGGAGGAGTTAGCTGCGGACCTGGAGGTTGGCTTTGAGGTGGGCCAAGAAACCAGACCAAGTAGTCCTAGTGTGAGAAAGGAGGTGGAAAATGTGACATGCTGGAGGAGTGTAGGTGAAGCCCAAAATGTTCGAAGTGATGGGGGGAAAGAAAGGAGTGATGAGTTGTGCAAGGAAATGCTGGAAGTGCGAAGCCAGAGGACCAGCTCGGAGGAGGAGACGGTTGTCAGTGAGAGTTTGGAGAACCAAGTGGACACGCCAGGTTTTGTTAGAAGTCTTCGAGGGTCTAGCCTTGAAAAGTCTGGTGTGAACATAGAAGTAGTCTTGGGTGATAATAATTTATTAAAGAAAGGGGGTGGGCTGTGTCAAGCAGAAATTGGGCTGGGGCCAATTGAAACTGGGCTGGGGCAGCAGGAATCATCTGAAAGAATTAACTCTGCTGAAGTAGGGCCTTGTGAGAGACTGTCAAGCCTCTCTGAAGCCCAAGTGAAGGAGCCAAGTAATAGGCATTCAAGATGTAGGAAGGGAAAGGAAAAGGAAAATGAGAAGAGTAACAGTAGGAGAAAATCTAATCAGAACATTTTAGAGAGAAGACCCTTTGAGATGATGAGGAAGTATGGGAGCAGAGGTGCTTCAACTAGTAGAGCCATGCCTAAGGTAGCAGCTTGGCATGTAGCAGTGGCAGCAATGTCTCTATCTGCTTCAATAAAGGGTGGAGTTGACAAAGGGAGGTTTGTACTGAATGAAGCTGAAGCAACTGTAAAAATGGGAGAAATTCTCGGGATGCAGTTTAATGACAAGAGAAATGAAGTGGTGAAGGAAATAGTGGATCTTGAATTGAAGGATATGGAGCGTATTGAAGGGGGGAAGAAAGTTGGGGTATAAAGTACACCAACAGGGGAGTAGATAGGTGTGTAGTCTTGCGATCTCGAACACTTAGGGGAAAATGCTTATTATAGAACAATTCCAAAAATCGGGTCCAGGTCTAGTCTAGATTGCTTTCTTGAACCTTCATCCACCATCTACGAGCGTCGTCATCTAATGTAAAGGCTGCCAATAACACCTTCTGAGCGTCAGTGCTGGGGAAGATCTCAAACAGCTTTTCCATTTCCAAAATCCATGCTTCGGCTTTCATCGGCTCTATACCCATTTTCTTGAACTCTCTAATCAAAGCTATCGTGCTGTCCCCATATAAAGCTGGCTGTGGGAGCACTTGTGGTACTAGAGGAGGTGGAGGTGGAGGCGGAACTGCATTTCGGCCGTTTGTTTGTTCGGCCTGAGTCGAAGTAACACTAGCGTACTGCTGTCTTGTTTGCCTTAACTCGCGGGCCAAACCTTCAACTAATCTTTCCAGTCTGTCTAATCTGTCCTCGAACTGATCTCGGCCAACGGGAGGTCTACCTCTCGTTATGATGCTATGATTATGCAAAGTGTAACTTTTAAATGAAATGAGCAAACAAACACGTAGGCAAGTAACAATTAAGCATGCCGAGACGATGCACACCTTGTTCAAATAACAAGCAATATGATGCAATCCTAACATCCTTCTAAAGGAAATCTTATGCTCTTCAGGACTCAAAGTGTGTGAAAAACGTATACTAAGGAACTTGTGCTCTGATACCATTCTGTCACGACCCCAAACCGCCCCTAGTAGGATGGTGCCATGATGGCCAGTAATCCGAGATTACCGAAGGCCATCTTTCAAAATTCACACACAATCAGAGTATTACATATGGGCTATTATGTGTGAAAGCGATATATACAAATCTAGTTAGTCCATAAGAGCTGTGCATAGATCAAATGAAATGACATACATAATATGATTTTTTTTTTCAATCGGCTGATTAATAAAACAAAATACATATTACATCTTCATCAAAAGGCTTCTCAAGCCGACGTATGCAAAATACAAGTATTACAGGTCTAGATGGAGTACTTGTTGCTAATGAGGTTGTAGAGGGTTGGAAGAAGGCCAAGAAGAAGGGTGTGCTCATTAAGCTGGATTTTGAGAAAGCATATGACTCTATTAATTGGGGTTTTCTGTTTGATATGTTCTCCAAGTTTGGGTTTGGAACTAAATGGATTAATTGGATGAAGGAGTGTGTTACAACTGCAAGGGTCTCAGTACTCGTCAATGGTTCTCCTACCGAAGAGTTTAGCCCTCAAAGGGGGCTAAGGCAAGGTGACCCTCTATCCCCTTTCCTGTTCAATTTAGTAGCTGAAGGCCTACACATGTTGTTGAGTAGAGCTCGTGAGCTAAACCTAATCAAAGGGGTAAAAGTAGGTTGTGAGGGGGTGGTGTTAACTCATTTACAGTTTGCGGATGATTCACTTTTATTCAGTGAAGCAGAGGTGGAGGAGGTGAGGAAACTGAAAAGGGTGCTAAGGTGCTTTGAAATCATGTCGGGTTTGAAGATAAATTTTCACAAGAGCGTGGTTTGTGGTGTGGGTGTTTCTGCGGAGATGATGAATGATATGGCTGCAATCCTAAATTGTAAAGTTAAATCGTTGCCACTCACTTATCTAGGGATGCCACTAGGTGCTAATCCAAGGAGGCTAGCTACTTGGAAACCAGTAGTGGAAAAAGTGAAAAGTAAACTAGCTGGGTGGAAGAGGAAGATGCTGTCTTTTGCCGGAAGGTTAATACTGATTAAATCAGTATCTTCAGCTTTGCCAATGTTTTATTTATCTTTGTTTAAAATGCCTGAAGGGGTTGCTAAATAATTGGAGAAGCTTCAAGCTAATTTTTTATGGGGTGGTTCTGATGCGAAAAGGAAAATTCATATGATAAAATGGGAGGAAATGTCAAAAAGAGTAGATCAAGGTGGTTTGGGCATTAGAAATTTGAGGGATGTAAATAAATGCTTGCTAGTCAAGTGGTGGTGGAGGTTTGGTAGCGAAAAGGATGCTTTGTGGAAAAGAATCATTTGCAGTAGATATAAGATGAAGGTGACTAGTTGGCTTCCATCTTTAAATCCATCCATTGGGTACTCAGCGGTGTGGAATGGAATTATCTCGGTTGCTGAACAGAGTAGTAGCTTAAAGGAATTTTATTTGCATAATTTCAAGCTGAAAGTAGGGGATGGGGTGCGGATCAGATTTTGGTCAGATGCTTGGTGTCAATCTGTGTGTTTGAAAGATGAATTTCCAACTCTGTATCGGTTGTCCTTGGAAAAAAGAGAGTGCTTGAGAGTGTTGGTTGATAAAAAAACCATAGCAGGGGCTTGGTCTCTTGACTTTAGAAGACAGCTATATGACTGGGAGGAGATGGAATTGGTTAGGCTCAATAATTTCCTGGTAGCAGCCCCTGATCTATGTGTTGAGTGTGAAGATCATCCAGTTTGGGCAGCTTCATCTCTTGGGATCCTAAAAACAGCAGATTTGTATAGTTTTATGGTGAGTAATGCTGGTGCCACCCTGAGAATTACTAAATTGTTGTGGCTCAAACATGTCCCTCCAAAGGTTCAATTGTTTGGGTGGTTTGCCTGGAAAGGAAGAATTAAGACCAGGGAGTTTCTACAAAGGCTGGGAGTGATCTGTGAAAATGACTCCACAGTTTGTGTGTTTTGTAACAGCGAAAGTGAGTCATTGAACCATGTCTTAATCTGGTGCCCATTTGTGTGGAACATATGGACTGAAATGCTAAAGTGGTGGGATGTCCAATCTGCTTTGCCGTGCACTGTGGAGAGTCTCCTCCTGTGGTGGGCTGGGGGAAAGTTAAAGAAGAAAGAAAGGTTGATTTGGGGGGCAATTCCATTGGCAGTGATGTGGTCAGTCTGGAGATGCAGGAATGAGTGTGTCTTTAGAGCAACTCCCCCAAATTTAGAGGATATCTGTGAATTAATTAAAATCAGGATTGCTTTCTGGGTAAACCCATATCTAAGAGACTTTCAGTTCTCTGTACAGGATTTTGGTACCAATCTGAGGCAAATAAGGAGGTGTTTGGGAGGGGTAGGTGCAATGGACTGAACGGCTGGAGTTGTGATGTAGGGAGCCTCTGCTATAGTGTTTGTAC
This sequence comes from Camellia sinensis, assembly GCF_004153795.1. NCBI lineage: Eukaryota > Viridiplantae > Streptophyta > Magnoliopsida > Ericales > Theaceae > Camellia > Camellia sinensis. Next base: position 1,941,144 of record NW_021026252.1, on the reverse strand, counting down.
TGTGTTGACTTGCATCTGTGTAATGTACATATGCTGGGATTCTGTAGCTGTGCAGTCTGCTTGTTCTTTCTGGTATAGAACCAACAGTGGTTCATCTACTCTCATGCTGTCCAGATTTATCAGTTCAATGGATTAGCTCATATCAGCAAATTAATGATGGGCTTTGCTTTTTTATCCGGAGATGTATTAAGATGGTTGTTGCTGATCTGGTAGTCTGTTTGTATCTGTTCTGATCTGCTAGTCTGCTTTGCTCAAGCACAGTTTCATTTTTTTTTATGCGTCTGTGATGATAATGCCTTGTGCCACGCAGTCTGGGCTCAATCTGTGTGCTGCTTTTTGCTATGAATCTGTGTGCTTTAGCTCATATCAGCATTTTGAGGGTGGAGTTTGCTCAGTTGGTGTTTATGTTCTGTGCAATTTAGCTGGTTTGTAGACTGTTTGAATCTTTTTGTTCCTTTTTGTATTGTTGTTGGGCTCTTTCCTTTTTGGAGCTTAGAGCTTCAGTATGTTCCAAGCTCCTCTTTATTGATGTCCTGTATCCTTCTTGTATACTTTCATCAATATAGATTTCTCTTTGCCGATCAAAAAAAAAAATGTGAATGTTAACATGCCAATGTGAATATTCACACTATCAATGTGAACATTCATATTCTAAAATATGAATGTTCACATCATCAAATTGCTAACCGTTCAAAAAATATTTGTAAGAGTAGAAATGTCCATAAAATACTTTAAATATGAGAATTATGATTTGCTAAATGTTCAAATAATATGAATTATTGGAATACAAAAACATCTTATGGACTAATTGGATACAAACACTTGAAAAATGATTTTCTAATAAATCTCCCTTAAAAATATTCAGTTTCAAATATACATGCATATTTGTAATGCATCTTACTTAAGGCCATATATTTGCATATATTTTCCTCAATTTGTTTATAAATTAACTTAAATAGTATGAAAATTTGTTGATAAGTCCATTTGTAGGAGGGTGTACAGCATTAGGTCTACGGATTGTTTTGTTTTGATTATAAGTACATGATTAATTAAATTATGTGATAAGAAATATAAATTATTGTTTTGAAGGATAATTCTTTCCATTTTTATTTATTATCGCTAGATGTCAGAAAATTGATTGGAAAAATAGTCGGAGGTGGGTGATGGCAATATAGACAGATAAATAGTGAGATGGATATATAAGTGACACTAGATAAATAGGTGGATAGATAAACGACATATAGACAAATATGTGATATTGGACAAATAAATGGAATAGTAAGCAAATAAACAAATTGGTAAGGATGATATTGTCTTTTAAATTATTATTGTCTTTGCAGCGCCAAAAAATTCAAATTGAATTTATAACTTGCGTGGCCTAAAGAGTATGGACTTATATATATATATATATATTCAAAATATCAAAATCAATTTACATAAATCCCAGCAATGGATGAATTTGATATTCTCCATCTTCACAATCTTTTGCTCGAAAATTGGGTTTGCCTCCCTTTCATTCTCTAGTCTAATCATGTATACTTCATAATAATACTATCCACTTTCAAAACGTCACATGTACTAAAGTAGATTCAAGGACTCCACAATTATTCACCTCTACTAAAAAGTATTCGAAGCACATAAAAATTATTTTCTTAATTTTTTTTTTTTTTGCAGAGTTCCACTTCAGTCCATCGTCATCTTATCTTATATCATATAGGCCCCTTTTTTTTTTAATTATTATCGGCGAAAATCAATTATTAATTATTAAATTAACATTTATGAGAATTACCCTCCTGTGCTTAAGACTAAACATTTAAAAGAGTTATATTGAGAGAGAGAGAGAGAGAGAGGGTCTTCATCTTACCTCGGGATTTAAGTACAAACAGAACTCCGGCATCGAGTTCTTTGGGAGTGTTGATGCCGTTTTCTCCATATGTTTCCGGTACATCACCGGAGTTCGGTGCCACACTTGCCATCTCGCTCTCTCACTCTATTTTCTATCTCACACACACAAAGTGTGATAAGTCTAAGATATTGGTTTGGTTTGGTTTGGGTGCAAAGATTCAAATTAAATAGGGCGGGGGATTGTATTCACAGAGTAAGTAGCAAAGCTATCTATGGCATCCGTAGTCAAGTCAAGCCTACCTCATTATTCAACTGGTAGCCTTAACATAGGCATATATGTTGCACTCCTATATATGCACAAACATAAAATAAGTAATGAAGAAAGGGAGAACTGCATCAGAGAAAAGGAAAAAAAAATTACAAAGCATTTTTTAGTTGAAAACTCTTTTGACTTCTATTGAAAAAATGAATGAAAAAATTCCATGCGAGTTAAAAACTACTTGTAAATTAGTGATAAATTTTATTAAAATTAATAATTAAATTTATAAATTTTTTAATAAATTTATAATTAGTTTTTTGAAAGTATACTGAATTATAATTTTTTTTAAATAAATTATTATGCTAACAAATTTTTTTTTTCTTTTTTTAACAAACTGATGTGAGAAATACTAATAAAATTTTGAAATGCCAAATATAGGGGTGACCCAAAAAAAAAAAAATAGAAAAAATCGCAAGGCAATTTGATTTAGATCAAATCGTACAGTTTGATTTGATTTTTTTAATGAATGAATGATTCGATTCATAATTTTATAGTTAGAGCAAATTGTAAATAGGTGGGACACTTACAAAATAATTGTACTATATATGAGAATTTTTTTAGGTGCAACTTTAACACACAAAAAGTACTTACACCAAACATGTGAATAAACTTAAAGTATGCACACAAAAGATTTGCACCATCATAAAAATGTAATTATTTTTTCATTGCTCCACTGAAATTCAATTTCCCCTCATAGTATGAATAAACTTACACCATGCACATAGAAAACTTGCGCCATCATGAAAATGCAATTATTTCTTTTTTACTTTCTTGAAATTCCCACTCATTTTTTTTTATTAGTAAAAATAAACTTTATTGATGAAGAAAGTAAGAAACATGAAATTCCCACTTATTGTTACGAACTTGATTTGGAATCAAACCAGACTATTTAAATAAATATATAATATAATTTGTTATTAATTGTAAACACTTATATATATATATATATATATATATATATGTATGTATATAAATTGTAACCCTCTATTTAGAAAGCGGGCAGTGTGGTCGGAAAATCACCCACACAATATATATATATGTATGTATATAAATTGTAACCCTCTATTTAGATAGTGGTCAAGCTAGTTTTAGACAATCATATAAACAATTCTTAAATTGTGAATTATATTTTTTTGATCATGTTGCTAATGATAATAAGATTTTTAAAAATTGGGATTCCAAACTGAATCAAACTGCTTTTTATTAGTTAAGTCTAGTTTGGTTTTAAGATTTTTATAATTTGATTTGGTTCCACGTTTCATGGGAATCATAACTAATGGTTCAGTCATTGGTTTAGTCCTAAATCGAATTAATGCAGATTATGCTCACCCTAAACATAATAGATGCACATCAATTTATTAAAAAAAAAATGTAAAATTTATCTGTTCATATTACACTATTTATTAAGAAAATGCTTCGAGCAAAATTCATATAATAATGTGTAAATCGCTTATGGAAAAGAAATGATATTCATAATTTATTTATTTTTTATATTTACACGTCTTTTAATAAAAAATAACAAATAAGTCAACTTCGAAATACCCCTAAAAGTCATGTTTTTGGGTTGTAAGATCATGAGAAGATAGCCGGCATTTTTAGCTTATCATCAATTATATGTTAAGATTTCTTGCACGATGTTAGATTTATTAAAGCCCAATTTAATAATCGGTTCCATTTATCTTTAAAGTCTATGCATGTAAATCTTTTATTAAAATATTAGTTTGATCTAATTTGATAATCGTAATTCACTACAAGAATTCACACATTTACCGACCACTTTTGCCGACCAAAAAAAATTTGGTCGCAAAAAAATGACATTTGCTGACCAAATATTAATTAGTCGCAAATGATCATTATTTTTGGCGACCAAATATTATTGGTCGCAGAAGGTTATATTTTGGCGACCAAAAAAAGAATTGGTCGCAGAAAGTGGTATGCTTTTGGCTACCAACTACAAATTTGGTCGCGAAAGGTGACAGTTTTTTTGGCGACCAAAAATTTGGTCGCCAAAAACTTATTTTCAGCAACCAAAAAAAATTAATTGCCAAATTAGCACTTTTAGCGACTAATATTTTAGTCGTCGTTGATTGAGATTTGGCAACTAAAAAAAATTGTCGGCGAAGGGTACCTTTTCTGCGACTAATTTGGTATTTTGGTCGCCAAAAATTTGTGAGGGAAATTTGAAACGTGGGGCGGATTTTGAAATTTTTTATCTTTAGGGTTCTGTTAGCTCACACATTTTCATTTTCTCCTCTCTCATCTGTTTCTCTCAATCAAACAAACAAATATATCAAAATATGCCCACAATGTATCCCTGTTTCTCTCACTCTCTCCATCTGTTTCTGTTTCTCTCTATTATTCACACAAGCACAAACCCTAGACCACCATTCAAAACCACCACCACCAAAAATGTCTCACGCCGTGGTGGCGTCGCCCTATTTCCCCACCGTGAGGTCGGCGGAGAACTGACCAAGGCAGAGGTCAGCGAACTGAGGTCGCGGCGAACTGACCAAACCAGGTAGCAGTGCGTGGAGCCGCCTACACTCTACCATTGCTAATCCTCTCGATTTCAGACCTCTTGCATCAGGTAAACACTTTCTCTCTTTCTCTCTCTCTCTTTCTCTCTCTCTCTCTCTCTCTCTCTCGCAGAAGGCAATGAGGCCTAGACGTGTAGCCGATGTGTTTTTGGGTGCATTGCCGACGTGTTTTGGATTAGCATTTTGCACCATCTTGAAGATTATGCTTCTTAGCTTATATTTCTTGTGCACTTGTATATGTCGGCTTGAGAAGCCTTTTGGTCAAGATGTATTTTGTATCTCATTCCCTATTTGTATCTAAGTTGTAAGACTTTGTAAAAAAATGTATGTTCATTTCATTGGACTTAAGCACGGCTCTCATGGACTATTTAAATTCTGTATATGTATATATGTTGCTTCCGCACTTGTAAGCCCCATATTTTATACTCTGATTGCGTATGATTCTTGTAAGTCGGCCTTCGGTAATCTCGGATTACTGGCCATCACGGCACCAAACTACTAGGGGCGGTTTGGGGGCGTGACAAAATGAATTAGTCGCGGTAATTAAATATTTAGCGACCAAAAATTTAGTCGGCAAATCCAACTTTTGCCGACCAATCAAAATTTTGGTCGCGAATTACTTTTGCCGACCCTCAATTGGCGACCAAAGTTGCGACCAAAAAAATTGGTCGCGGATAACTTTTGCCGACCAAAAATAGACTTTTAGCGACCAAATTTTTTGTTGCCAAAAGTGTGAATTCTTGTAGTGATTATATGATTTGATCATAATTTTTTACATTATATTTTTAAAATTATACTCATAATTTATTTGTTTATTGATAAATCGATAAACTATGACTCTTGAATCAATCAATTTTTTATTTTTGAATTTATAAATAATCTATCCAAATAACTTTAGAAGATGAAAAGATCAGATTGTAAAAATAAATCATGTGAAGGTTTAAAATGGGCTGAAAATTTATAGCAATAATTTAGGTGACAAGTCAAATGCTATACCAATAATTTATGATTTATAGCTTTAAAGATTTTTCATTCCATTTAATTTGATATCAAGGTTCCATGACCACTAATTCATGGGTAAATTACTTGTGTTTGGTTTGAATTTTCAGAATTTACTTTTTAAAAAATTTTACTTTTTGTTTTTTTTTTTTTGTATTTTTTTGTTTCACTGAATTTTTTTAATATTTTAAGCAATTTTTTTATTTGTTAGACACACCTAACATAAATACACTTAAAAAAGTATCATATTTGTGAAAAAAAAATCTTTAAAAAATTCACTAAATACCAAAAATTAAAAAAAAAAATTCAGTACATTTTTCATATTTTTGTTTATTTATGTATTTTTTAAAATACTTTCCACAAATATTTTATTAAAAAAAATTGCTTAAAATTTTAAAAATATTTAGCAAAAACAAAAAGATATAAAAGATAAAAAAAAAACTCAATTTTTAAAAAACTAAAACCAAACACATATATGTCAGTGATTTGACCAAAAATATTTATCACGGTTGATCTGCAAGTTTTTAATATATAAGGAAACACATTACCAAAAAATATAATATATAAGAATTCTTGCAATTTTAAATTTTTGTGTTCTATTTTCGTTGATTTGTAATTATTTGTTAATAAATTTATGTTGCGTAGTCAAAGATTATGATGGTGTACCCAATTCATCCCTCTCCTACCTGACGGACCTCAGTATACTTTCTAACAATATTTTGAAAACTGAATTGGTGAACGAACTAGGAAGAGATTGGGTGGATGGATATCGGTTCAATTGATGGGTCAAACCGATCGAATCGTGACGTCATAATTAATATTATATAATTAAAAAATATAATTATAAATTATAAATAAATAAAATATAGATATATATATATACTCAAATAAAAATAAAAATTGTTGCATAATATTTATTAATAACATTTAATAAAGTCATAATTGATAAGAAAAGTCACTTGTTTGGGATTGTTTGGGATGTTCTAAATAAGTGACTTTTTATAAAATATGGGTTGGATTTGAAATGATGTGGTAGAGAAGTGATGTGACTTAAATAAGATAGTGACTTTTTGACTTTTTGGCTTTTTTTTAAGATGCCAAACTTGGCCTAAATTTTTTTAACATTCCCTCTAAACAAATTGATTGAATACTATATTTAATTTTGGAGGGAAATGAAATCTTCAACTCTCCCTCCAATTAATATGATTTAAATAATTTGATTGAATCCGACATAGAATTTTGTGGATTCTCTTTGAAATTTTTTTTCCTATAAATACCAATTGACTTTCATAATCTCTCCAACCTTCCAATGAGACTCCTCCTCATGAAAGGAGACTCTAAAAGTAAAAGTTTTTAGTTAAAATTTTGAAATATTTATATATATATAGAAAGAGAAGAGAAGAGAAGAAAAGAAAAGAAGAAAAATTTTATAAAAAAAAATTAGAAATTTTCCAACCTTTGGGCCGTTCCAAAACCAGTACTGGGTCATTGGTTTTCTCTGTTGAATCGGCGGTTCTTTCGGTTTTGACAATCTAGGCCGGTTTTTAGCCTAGTTCGGGTTTTGGGGTTTTTTCAGATTGGAACTAGGCCTAGGTCCTAGCTCTACCGGTCCAACCGGCCGGTCCGGTCCGGGTTTTACAACATTGCTTTCTAAAGTATATCATTAGGCTCTTATATTTGAATATTGAACTTGTGAAAAAAATTGTAAGAAAAAAAATTATTCATAAAAATGAATTGTTTTTTTTAAGGTCTATGGTATTAAGATTTTATAAGATAAAAAACATATAATATTTTTATAGTGGTTGGGATCTCTTGAAATTTTTCTACAAAAATTTCAATCTAAAGAAATTTTGATCTAGATAAATTTCAAAACATAGAAATATTTCTTTGTGTTTTAAAATTTCTCTAGTTTGCTCAATTTTTCAGATTTTTTCTATGTTTTGAAATTTCTATGGATTAAATTTTTTTTAATTTTCTCACAAATTTCTTTATGGTTTGACTAATTTTTTCTGATTTGCTCACGAACTTCTCTGTGTTTTTGGCCAATTTCTCTGGAAAAATTTCCATACACAATGTGTGGATTAATCGAATTAGAACCAGAAGATGAAACAATTACACCTCAATCTTCTCTTTAATGGCGAATTCTAATCTCACCCCCCTCTTCTCTCTTTTCTCCCTCGTCTTCCTTCTCATCTTCATCTTCAGATCCTTCTTCATAGACTTCACACTCATATCAGGAAAAACAATAAAAAAAACGTACTTTACAAAATCCACTTCAACTATCTTTGTACATCTAATTTCAGTTCAATTTCAAAATATTTGGTTGGTTGAAAACTATTTTGGACTTTTGCCAGGGAGGTGTGCGCTATGTGACATAAAAAGTTTTCTTTTGGTACATCTTTTCATTTGGAGGCTTGTGGTTTAGTTTGAACATTGGTATACACACAGCTTCAAATTTATAGTCATTTTGTTCTTTTTCTAATATTGCTTTATGCTCTGATCAATCGTCAACAAGGACGGACCTGTGGGGATATGGAGAGTGCCACTAGTATGGTTAAATCTTTGAAAGTTGCATATAGTTTTTTGTAAATGTGACCCCCTGCTTTGAATGGGTATGATCCCATCTCTTTTAACAATAAAACAACGATGTATTTAAAATTTTTATTTATTAATTGCTTGTGAGATTCATAATACAACTTATACTGAGTATACTTTCAGGTTGTGCTTGATTCATTAATTTGGAAAGAAAAAGAGAGAAGGGGTGTAAAATGTAGTTGAAATATAGTTATATTACACTCATATTTTACTTACTTTTTCCATTTTCCTTTCCAAATTCTTTCTCAAAACCATGAACTAAACACAACTTTAAGAATATGAAGAAGAAAAAAAAATGTTATTCCACATCTATGTAAATGCGTGTGTAAATTATTAGGTGAAAAAATTTATACATTATTCATGAAAAAGAGAAATTCTCAAACAGTGGCTTGACATCTCACAAATAAATTTGAGTCATTATTGTTGGAAAATAAGCTTGATAGCCACCAAAACAAATCTGTGCTCAGAAATTGCTTCAACGTTTGTAGGCTTAGCATTTAATGCTTTCATACCAACAGCCGCAGTTGCTTTCAATGCATTCAATGTGTTCACACTAATAACCGTATACGCATTAAATGTTTTCATACTGATAGTTGTATTGCATTAAATATGTTCACATTGCTAGTTTATCTATATATATAACTATGTGTTGAAGAATTCAGAGTGTGGGAGAAAGAAAGAAAGAGTGCTCTGTTTGTATGTTTTTTCCTCAGAATTATTTTGAGTGAATTGAATTTCAGTTTGGTTCAGTTTTAAACGTCTCATTGTGAATCACCAAGAGTGGTTTACACCCCACTCCCACCAACAATTATTTCTATACCACTGCCTATTGTGACAGTGCATATTATGGTCATACGAAAAATGTTGAGCAAATTTGATTAAAATAATAAAAAGACTAAATAAAAATTAAAGTGAAAGTGAGTTAATTGGAAACATGTTTTATTTGCAAAACTTCACAGATCATAAGAAAATACAATTGAAAATTAAAGAGATTACAAAAATATTGCATCAATGGTTGAGAAGGACTAAAAAATGAAACAATCTACTCACTTTGCAAATTAATTGTATTTGTGTTTACTCTCTTAGTTTCTACTATAATTATGAAGAAAATTGTTAAAATTATGTTTAGTAACAAAGTGGATGATGATTTTCTCGTGAATTGTTTCTTTTGTTCAAATAGAAACTTATTTTTATTTTTTTACTTATTAATTTAGTATTAAACATTAATTTTGTTAGGTCCCTTAGTCTTGTCAAATCCACGAACAAAATTTAAGTCATTAAGTTGTAATTTCCTTGCTATTTTGTCTTGCTCGCTCGAGCGAAGACTACGTCTGGCAAAAACCTGAAAGAGATGAATGTGCGCTTGAGCGAAGCTTGCATGGCTCGAGCGAAGAAGTGCGTCTGCATAAAAACCTGAAAGAGTTGATTGTGCGCTCGAGCGCAGGATGCGTGGCTCAAGCGAAGCCACTTATGGAAATAACACGAGATAAGTTCCTCGCTCGAGCAAGAGAAGCTTCGCTCGAGCGAGCTTCACAGTCCAGGATTTCTATAAGTATTTGTTTTACTCCAAAACTAGGATTAGGTTTTTTAGATCTACTTTGAGGTTTTCTAAGGTTTTCTTCTGGTGTGTTTTTGTGAGTTTTCCTTGATAATTTGAGTGAGTATTAAACTCATGAATTGACAAGCACAAATCAAGGAGGTCGATTGATTGCATACAAAAGTAGTCTTCTTCGGTGGATTCCGAAAATTCAAACATGGAGTTTCAAAGGAGTTTGATTCTGTACGTAGTCGTTGATTCGACAAGTGAAGTTGTGGATTCAACTTCAGATTAATCAGTTCCGAGACGAAGGCTTGATGAAAGAGTTACAGAAGGTTTGAAGACAAATTGGATGAGTTGAGTAATTTGTTTGTTATCTTTGTAATCTTTCTTTCTTCAGTAGTGGATTGATTAGTGGCGTTTCGCCCGTGATTTTTTATTACAATTGAAGGTTCTTCAATTGTGGTTTTTCCACGTAAAAATCATTTGTGTCTATTTATTGTTTATTTTGAAAATAACAATCTAAATCACTTTCGTAAATGCTTGATGATTTAGATTGTGTGTTTTGAATGATTGGGAATTAAAATATTTTAATATTGATCTAATCACGAATCACTTAGGATTTTCAAATTTATTTTTCATTCTTTAATTGAAATAGAATTGCTTATATCAATTGATATAAAATAAAAATAAAAAAAACTTACCTTGGCCCCCGAGAAAAGAAATACTAATTCCATCGCAGATCCTCAAAAATATTGTACAAGAAGATATTTCTTAGAAGAAATTAACATAAGGGAAGAAAAGGAAGGAAAAGAAAGAAAAAAAATTATTAACTTTCTCATTTAATACATAAAAAAAAAATTATATAGAAATAATAATTTAAATTTTCTTACTATGCAAAATTCTATAAATGTTTTTTAAGAAAACATATATGATGGGACCTATATTTTTTTAACAAGTAAATACATCCATCTACCTATCTATATTTAGGGATTTTTTTTTTAAGTTCCCTAATATTAAAATTTTGTAAGATAAATGACATACAATATTTTTATAACAGTAAGGTCCCTCAACATTTCTAAAGAGAAAATTTGACTTAAAAAATTTTTACCTAACTCAGAGAAACTTTTCTAATTTCATAGAGAAATTTTGAAATTTCTCTGAGTTGAGACAGAAATTTTTCTGAGTCAAGTGAAATTTCTCTGAGTCGAATTTTCTAAAATGTTGAGAGACCTTAGCTAATAAAATAAAATATTTTGGACCTCTCCTACTACACAAAGTCGAAGAGGCATGTTTCACTAATTTTCCCCTATGTCTATACACTATTATTAAGTGAAGGTTAGACCTGGTGTCCAAGCCTTCACGTCATACCACATGACAGTTTTAACTAGCTTAAAATCCAAGCCTTCACGTCATGCCACATGACAGCTTTATCTAGCCTAAAATAAAAAATTATTATTCCAAAGCACAAGTAAAATTCGAATTCAAGACCTTTGGTTTTATTAAAAACATCCATACTATTTAGACAATGCACATATTACAATACTAATTTCTTTATCATTTATTTATATTTTTACTTATTTAAATTACACACATACCGTATATATTATATATATCGCTGGCTAATATATATATTCTCCAATTTTTCCTTTTCCATTGCTTTTCTGTCAATTGAAGGCAGATAGAGAGTGACAATGGATTTCCTCAGTCAATAAAACGTGGCATCATTACTACACATCAAAGTCACTATTTTTTCGCAGTTCAAAAAAAAACAAAAAAAAAAAAATCCCTGTTTTTCGCTACTCACCACTAGCCTGGTCTATTATTTGTCTGGTTTACACACATAATATATATATATATATATATATATATATATATTATAATTAAATTCTAATTAATTTTAAATAATTATAATAAAACTCCAAGTTCTTTAGTTACTCGAGTTTAAATTTTTATCAGTTAATTTTCTATGCAATTATCTTCCTAGTTTGTGTGTGCTGATTTTCGAGCTGACCTCAGACTTGAGAGATAGACCTTCCGACCTAGTAGATGTTTAAATAATAATAAAATGCATGCTAATGAATTTGAATTCCCTTAGCTGTTTGAGAATTACGAAACATCAATTGTATCGATTTGCATGTATTTCAGCCTAATATATTTTTTTAAACTGTTAAATTATGTATTTTATTAGCATATTTTGTCGCCATCTAATTCTTTGAAGAGAAAATTTAGAAAACCTAACTCTATTTTTATTTAAGGCAGTGTAGCAACCCTCACCTTACTCTTGTCATACTTGCATACATCCATGCATGATTTTGTTCCTTACTTGGTGTGTAGCCGAGGTCATCTTGAGCTTAGTTCACCTCTGAACCTTTGTATTTAGAACTTTTTTGGAACCACCTGGTCGACCCCCATCTTCACCCCGGGCATGTTTGCCGAGATGTTTTGCACTTAGTGATCCTTGTCCCTGGGCAGGTATGGCCTAGACCAAGGTGTGGCACACCCCGGCCAAGGTGTGGCACAGCTTAGTCAAGTGTCGTCCTCCCTAGCCGATGTCTTTGTTACCCTGTTGCCGAAGCCTTAACTTTAGCCGATGTCATTACTTGCCGATGTGTCTTGCCTTAGCTTGCTGCATACGCTTTGTCATAGACTTGTCTTATCAATCAATCACCTTTTGAGTTGAACCAACCCAGTGGCGCCACGTGTCCGAGCTGATTGTTAAGACAGCCGGCAGACCTAGAAACAAATCATTTTTTGTCTCAAATCTTTGCCTTTAGAGAGAAGCTCTAGAGAAAGGAGGAGAAGTTCTTAAGTGAGAATAGATCTTCCAAGCTTGATCTTCGAGGTTTGAACCGTTGGATTCGAGTTTTGAGGTTAGAATCTTAACCTACTCTTGTTGTTGTTATTGATCATCTAGCTGCATTGCATGATCGAATTTGTTTTGCATGTCATGCATCGATTTGAAGTTGGTTTCAAAAGAGAAAGATAGTATTCACATGTTCTTGAAGAAAGTCTCATTTTGATCCGAAAGTTTGGAGCAAAAACCATGTTTTTGTGTTTATTCTTGCATGACCTTTGTATGGGTACCCAGGTCTATGTTTTGAACTTTTGGCATGAAATCTCAGATTTTTGTAACAAGTTATGACCTTGCATTCATCTTCCTCATGATCATGTTCATCATGTTCTTCATGGTCTTCAAGGGAAATCCAGGTTTTCCCGACTTTGCTTTTGAATGAGGCCATCCGGAACACACCTCGGCAAGGAGGTGTAGGACCTCGGCAAAGACCTGATTGGTACCCAGTGTGTTTTCATGAGATGGAAGCAGTGTTTAAACTCCCAGCATGTTTTGCTTTGTTATTGACTTGGATCTGGTGAGAATGCCGGGATCATCTGCATGCATATAAAGCTTGTTTTGAGAATGTGATTGCCATGTGATTGTAGGTCCTTGATCTTTGCTTTGAGCCTACACCCGAGGAGATCTATGTGAGTGGTATTTTTAATAAAGCTATGTTATACTGTTTTGATAAATCTTGCTTTGCTTCGTTTTGACAAAAGTATTTGTTAAGCATGAATGAATAGCTCTGTTTTGATGTATCAAGTATAAGCTTTGTTTTGATATCATTCTTGAAAAGTCCCTTGTACTGGAGGATTCTAAACTTTCGCAATACCAAGTACAAAAAGTCCCTTGTACTGGAGGACTCTAAACTTTCGCAGTACCAAGTATAAAAAGTCCCTTGTGCTGGAGGACTCTAAACTTTCGCAGCACTAAGTATAAAAGGATACGGTCCTTTCTTGGAAAGACTATTGTGTTAAAACGGGCTACGGGCCTAAGTAACACAAGACCATCATGTTAAAAAGAGCTACGGGCTTAAGTAACACAAGTCCCTTGTGCTGGAGGATTATAAACTTTCGCAGTACCTTTGGCTAATCGATTACGGATCGTGCAGTCCTTGTTTTGCCACTGACGGTTTACCGCGTGGACTTGTTTGTTCGTTGTGATATTTGATTGATGAATACGGTTATGAATACGGTTCATCTCTTGTTTTGATAAAGTTTTGATGTGTTTTGTTTTGAAAAGATCTCGGCTAATATTCGTATGGTTTTGGCATGTTTTGTTTTGAAAGACTTCGGCTATATTCATGCAAAACCTTTATTACTAGTACCATTCACTGAGTATCCAAGCTCACCCTCTCTATATATATGTAGGTGATGAGCAGGACGTCGGCGACGCCTAGATTGTGTTTTTGAAAGCTTGTTTTGGATCCATGATTTTGTCGGCTTTGTTTGTATTCACGTCGGCGATGTCATTTCTTTTATGTCGGCGAATCTTGAAAATCATGCTTCTTGGCTTGTATTCACTGTCATTTTGTATATGTCGGGCTCGAGAAGCCTTTTGATCAAGATGTAATACGTATTTTGCTTTGTTGTATTCAAGTTGTAATTGTATGCCATTTCATTGGACTTATGCACAGCTCTTATGGACCACTTGTATTGATTTATTGCTTCCGCATTTGTGAGCCCCGTTTGTTATACTCTGATTGTGTTAAAATTTTAGAAGATGGCCTTCGGTAATCACGGATTACTGGCCATCATGGCACCAAACTACTAGGGGCGGTTTGGGGTCGTGACAAGCAGTGACCGGTCATAATCAAATATGTTGGCTTGGGTGGGAGTTTAGGTAAGAAAATGGAAAGTCATTAATGAAGCACCATTTTTGCCAATATTTAATATTGATCTTTATTAATTATTTTCAAACATATATTTTTTATATTAAATTTTTGTTTGGATTAAATTCAGCTATGCTTTTAAACTATTCTTACCATCTATGTGATTCATAAAAGAATGAGTTTTATCACTTCTTTTATGGATTTATCTCAAAGTCCTATCTACATGTTTGGTAGTAGCTTAAATACTGTTTAAGATTTTTTGAACCAATATCCACAGAAAATTATCATACATGAATTGCATCACAGTTAGTTAATGAGAAAAGCAGATGGACATAATTGAAATGAACATGTATTGTTGTTAATATAAAAACAAAAAATCCTGCGAAGTATGTCTACAAATAGGTGTATGCTAAATAACAAACCCTTATCGCCCAACATAGCAAAAAAAGAATTAAAAATTAAAAAACTAGTTTTTTCTATTATACAATGTCGTTGAGCATTTACATTTTCGATATAAAAAAACCTTTCACAAGAAATCCAGAAGTTTCATCTAACTTATACTTTGCACATAGGTTGCACTTATTCACAAATGCACCCTAATAATGCAAGCATGCATACCACATCAGTGCAACTATAAATTGAATATCTCATTATAAGCATTAGAACACTACCATAGAGTTCTAGGAGAGACAGTAAGATGGCCTTGCTGCACTTGTTTGTGAAACAACAAAATCCTAATTTGCACCCTGAATATGCTAAAAAACTTTTAAGTGTGCTCCACTACAAATATGGTATATTTATAGCACAAAATGCCACAACCACTATAAAAAATTTAAAAAATAAAAATAAAAAATGTGGATGACAGTATCAACTATAGCATGAGAGAAATAGTCAGAGTCCATTAATCCCTTTTATAAAGGGGTGACCATAGGTTCAATGGTAAAACCTTGGCCTAATAATCCTGAGATTATGTGTTCAAGTCTCAGGGAAGCCACTATATGCATTATGCCAAAGGTTAGGTGTGTATTCAATTTTTTCTTTCCCAAACACACATTAATGTGTACTCATTTGGTGTTGTCTATGAAGCACAAACACGGGATACAGCAATTTCCAAAAAATGGGGACACAGACACAGCGGGGGACACAGTGAATTTTTGTTTTATATATATATGTTTATGTGTTATGTGGATTCATATTACATTCATCTTAAATCAAAATTAACAAACATTAACATAGTAACATTAATTCAATAAATACAACCACTACATTTAAACAAATTAATAGATCATCCATTCACAAAAAAGTCTTAATAACCATTATGAATTAACATTAACGTTAAAAGGGAAAAAAAGAAGAAAGTTTTACATATATATATATAAACCTATAATTTTTTTACAGAAAAAATACAGTTTTAGATATATAAACATATAATTACAAAAAAATAAAAAGAGTCTTACATATGTATATATGTAAACGTATAAAAAAAATAAAAAATAAAAAATAAAATCAATTTCCTTTCGAAGTCGAGAGCCAAAGCAAGAGAGAGAGAGAGAGGGGCTTACCTTCGAAGTCGTCTGGATGGGGCTCGACTGGATGGAAATTGACTGATGGAGGTCTTCGATGCTCGACTAATGGACATCATTTTTTTTTTAAAGGCTAGCTAGCATGGCCAGGCCATACGGCACGCCTATGCCAGGGCGCGCGCTTGGCATAAGCCATTGCTTGGCTTGTGGCATTGAAACTCCATAGCCAAGCATGGGAAGTGTAACGCCCTCGAAAAAATAACATTAAACCCATCAAATAAGACATGCATTTACATATAAACTAACCACATTCTTTTATTCATTAGAGTTCCATTACATAAGTATTACATGTTAACATCAAAACAAAATGCCTTACAGGCTTACAGCTTTCCAAGTTAACACTTGGTTACAACAAAAGAGTACTAACTCGTTTACACATTAAGCCCTAGGCTTGAAGTTACATGTAATACATCAAAAGTTAAGCGACAAAAGTATGTCCGCCACTAGCCTCCCAGCTATGTCCTTGGAGGTGGCATGCTTCCTGCACCTGAAAATGATATTCCCATATAGGGTGAGCCACAGCCCAGTAGAAATACACTAAACCAACCATGGACAATAACAAAAGAATGAGATGCACCCGTGTCTATCAACACACTAGCAACCGAGTTGCAAAACAGAAAAGTACCTCTCACTACTGATGGAGATGGTACTAAATCCTGCACGGTAACAGCATACACGCACCCCGTAGGCCCCTGGTCTACCTGCTCACCTCTCGGAGCAAAAGACTGCTGCACAGACTGGGATGACGAAACTCCCGGATTGGCCCTCGAGGCCTGCACAGACTGAGCTGGCTGAAAACCCTGCGTCTGCCTAGAACCAAGCATGCTAGCTCTATCATCATTTCCACAGATATGTATAAAAACTATATCCCACATTCACAGATAAGCATATAAGC
>NW_021026252.1:1890915-1923833 GCF_004153795.1 Camellia sinensis | reverse complement strand
AGGAACGACATTTCCATAGAGAGAGAATTGTAATTGGGATGCTTCTTCACTAGTTGATTGGCTACTCTTCTCTTCTTGCTCCTTGTACACAAGATGGACTCCGACCTCCTTCACTTGAAAAGATTTATCTCCAACCACAGAAATATTCAGTTCATCCCCACCTCCCAGCTGATTTTCAAACTTCCAATAACTTAACCACATCATATCCTCATCAGCTTCTGGAATGCCAAAGACTTTCGGACAATGACTCCATATCAAACTCTTGGTCATATTACTGATAATAGTATGTGCGCTAAAATTAAATCTACGACGTATTGGATTATTGCAAAGTGCATACATAGAACACACACTCAAGGCTTGAATTCTGAAATTCGATGGCACAGTAACAGATATTGATGATCCTGTATTTTTAAGACTAAACCAAGCTGGAATCTTGCTTCCCGGAAGATAAGCGTAAAATATATGTTGTTCATGACATCCCTGTACCAAAGAAACCATAATTTAACCATTACAATTTTTTATTATTTTTATTTTTATTTATAGAGAGAGAGAGAGAGAGACCTGTAAAGGAAGCTTCCTTCTAGTTAAGAAGAAGCCTGAAAGCGTAACAGTTGAGCTTCCGTTGGATCCAAAGCTGGAGATGCCCAAAAAATTTAGTATCTTCACGTCAATATTCCCTATGGGTTCTAACTTCAATTCTCCTGCAACCTCAACCATATTGTAACAATCACCACCGTGTAGATATGATCTCCAACTCTTGTTCACAACGAATTGATTCTCCCTAATCTTAATAATAATCAACTACCAACATCCACGGACACATGTCCGGATCACTGTACAACAAGGGTAAACCCGGGATCGCTATAGGAAGTGTCGAGTGGCAGCCCGCAGTGGTCGCGGTGGCATGGCAGCCTTGGCCAACAACGCTGCATGGCTTGTACGCAGCATTAGCCGCGGACCTGGATGCGTGCATGCCAGAGCTAAAAGATTAAATTAGGAACGGTTCAAATACTTGTGTCGTGTGTTCAAAATTAAAATCATATTTGCTAGTACCAACCCACCGTATCTCAGACATGCATTCAAGTAACAAGAAAAATTAAAATCTTCAGGAAGAAATACATCATTTCATAGTACCTAAGGTGCATCAAAGATAGATGACATTTGAGGCATTTCTGATTGCAACTTCCAAAGTACTGGTGAAAATACATAAATCACACATAACAAGGTCTAAAAGGTGATCATTGGCCCTGATAACAACATTGTAGTTCCAAAAAGAAATAAAAAAATATACATTTAAGTAGAACATGGGTTGAAAATTTGTTGACTAGTTTTTATATCAAGTAAAAACGAAAGGAAACAATATTTAAAATACTAGATAGGGAAAAATACCAACATGCTAATTGTTAGATAATGTAGCCATCGGAGAAAAGCAAATCCCTTCTTTGAAGAACTTCGTAGCTAACGTCCACGTCCAACAATTAAATACACATGCACCCACTTCGCTTGCATGGGGATTAAATATGCATACAAACATATACACAAATGTGACACTGATACTAAATTCATTTTATGCAGTGCAAGGCTTGCCCTTCCAGGTCCAGAAGAGAAAAGTATAGTGAGTTCGACGATACCCATTGGCATTGACAAAAGCCCCTTCTGTGGCAATCAAGCTCATGCCACTACCTCCAGCTAATAGCAGTGAACCAAAAGATATGCAATTAGTTGTGAGCAAGCATGAACCTATTGTTGAGGAACCAACAACACCGAAACCATAAACCACTGAAGTAACAAAAAGTGACATTGATATGAGGATCCTGATGACATTCCTACAATCAAGCTCAACATTGGATAGTGAAATTATATGGGATTAGATAGTAAAATTACATTTTTGACCCATGGGATTAGATAGTGAAATTACATTTTTGACCCTCTGCCATTTAATATCTTTTTCCTCATCTATTCCACATTTGTTCTTTCACAGCAGTAGAGAACACATTCATTTTTTCACAGTAGCAGAACCCTAGGGCCATTTTTTGCTGAACCTTTGCATCAAGTTTAGAATCTTCATTCAGGTTTGAAATCTATTCTACATCTTTGATTTTGTTTGCTATTTATTTTTTATTTCGATTTTGATTGTTCAATATGAGGGATTTAGAAATTTTTTTATATGATATTGTTAGTTTTTCCCTTTGATTATTTTGTCATATTGATATGAGGGATTGTTTTTGCTTGTTCTAATTTTTTTTTCAGTCTTATTTTTCATTAATTTTTTTTTTGTTTTTTGTTTTTTTATTTATATATATATATATATATACTTCGATGTTCTGTGGCCATTGGGTCTTGGTTTAGTGTTGTGTTTTTATTTATTTATTATGTACCTTGGATCTATGGTAGATGGAAAGAAAAAGCTATTATATTATTTAAAGTTCTTACAACCCTTTTTTTGCTCTGTTTTTTGTTTAAAATAAGAAAAATTTATGCTCAGTGTTTTTTTATTTTATATATATATAATATTTACTTAGAATTTCTGCGGCCATTGGGTCTTGGTTTAGTGCTCTTTTTTTTTAATTTATTTTTTATGTACCTTGGATCTATGGTAGATGGAAAGAAAGAACTATTTTATTATTTAAAATTCTTACAGCCCATTTTTAGCTCTATTTTTTGTTTAAAGAAAGAAAAATCTATGCTCTTTTTTTGTTGTGCATGTGTACGTGTACAGAATGAAAAATCTGTGCTCTGTTTACAGAGAAAAAAATCTTACCGGTCTCATCTTTACATGTATTTTGATAGTTGATCAAGTATTAGTTATTCAATGGCTCTCCATAAGCTTTTGATTTTCTATGGGATGCATTTTTAATGATGTTTGGTGCATGATTTATGGAATGACAATAAGGAGTGGCACATATGAGTTTCTAGTATGTTGATTTTTTTTTTTAACTGATGTTTCAGCTAGTATGGATTCTTGAAGGACTAATATGGATATATATCTATGTTGTATATACTCAGATTGAACATCAAATAGAGCAATTAGATTCATGTGTTTGAATTTCTACTTATTATTAAGATTACCTTTATAACAACATCAATTTATTTCTTTTTTTTTAAAAAAAATAAATAAAAATAAATAAATTTGAGCTCCATCAGTCGATTTCCATCCAGACAAGCCCCATCCAGACGACTTCGAAGGTAAGCCCCTCTCTCTCTCTCACTCTGGCTCTCGACTTCGAGAGGAAAATGATTTTTATTTTTTATTTTTTTTATACGTTTACATATATACACATGTAAGACTTTATTTTTTTGTAATTATATGTTTACATATATGTATATATATCTAAAACTGTATTTTTTTTTTTATAAAAAAATTATAGGTTTATATATATATATATATATACACACAATATGTAAAACTTTTATTCTTTTTTTTCCCCCTTCTAATGTTAATGTTAATTCATAATGGTTATTAAGACTTTTTTATGAATGGATGATCTATTAATTAGTTTAAATGTAGAAGTTATATTTATTGAATTAATGTTACTATGTTAGTGTTTGTTAATCCCTCATATCAATAGGACAAAATAATTAAAGGGAAAGACAAACGATATCATACAAAAAAATCTCTAAATTCCTCGTATTGAACAATGAAAATCGAAATAAAAAATAAATAGCAAACAAAATCAAAGATGTAGAATAAGTTTCAAACCTGAATGAAGATTCTAAACTTGATTCAAAGGTTCAGCAAAAAATAGCCCGAGGGTTCTGCTGCTGTGAAAGAACAAATGTGGAAAAGATGAGGAAAAAGATATTAAATAGCAGAGGGTCAAAAATGTAATTTCACTATCTAATCCCATGGGTCAAAAATATAATTTCACTATCTAATCAAAAATGTAATTTCACTATCTAATCCCAGGTAATTTCAGTATCCAATGTTGAGCTTGATTGTAGGAATGTCAACAGGATCCTCATATCAATGACACTTTTTGTTACTTCAGTGGTTTTTGGTTCCAGTGATGTTGGTTCCTCAACAATAGGTTCATACTTGCTCACAACTAATTGCATATCTTTAGGTTCATTGCTATCAGCTGGAGGTAGTGGCATGAGCTTGATTGCCACAAAAGGGGCTTTTGTCAGCGACAATGGGAATCGTTGAACTCACTATACTTTTCTCTTCTGGACCTGGAAGGGCAAGCCTTGCACTTCAGAAAATGAAATTAGTATCAGTGTCACATTTGCGTATATAATTGTATGCATATCTAATCCCCGTGCAAGCGGAGTGGGTGCGTGTGTATTTAATTGTTGGACATGGACGTTAGCTAGGAAGGTCTTCAGAGAAGGGATTCGATTTTCTCTGATGGCTACATTATCAAACAATTAGCAATTAGCATGTTGGTATTTCTCCCTATCTAGTATTGTAAATATTGTTTCCTTTCGTTTTTACCTGATATAAAAACTAATCAACAAATTTTCAACCCATGTTCTACTTAAAAGTTTATTTTTTTATTTCTTTTTGGAACTGCAATGTTATTATCAGGACCAATGATCACCTTTTAGACCTTGTTATGTGTGATTTATGTATTTTCATCAGAGTACTCTGGAAGTTGCAATCAGAAATGCCTCAAATGTCATCCATCTTTCAGGCACCTTAGGCACTATGAAATGATGTATTTCTTCCTGAAGATTTTAATATTTCTTGTTACTTGAATGCATGTCTAAGAAACAGTGGGTTGGTACTAGCAAATATGATTCATGATTTTGTTCTTGATAGGAGCTAAGAGATTAAATTAGGAACGGTTCAAATACTTGTGTCATGTGTTCAAAACTCAACAATATTATGATTGTTTTCCTTTTTTTTTTTGGGCACCAACTTAACCAAGTGCTGCAAATTGTGACCTCATTTGAAACCAGTTCAATGAGCTTTCTTTTTTAACAGGTACTTTTAGCATAGGATGATACTTGTTTTGTATGTTTTATGGACGTGAAGCTTTTAATGTGTGCTAGGCCTAATTTGTCATTCAAATCTCATCAGTGTTTGCTAATAGGATTTAAAGCCACCGCCTCTAGTGCTTGTCAACGTTACTATGAAATTCCACTAGTAGTTGCAGCATTTGTTGACTCTGACTACCATCATCTCCTTCTGATGACTATTGTATTGCTCGTATTATACTGTTGTGTGCGTCTTTGATATTTGTAGATTATTATTTATGAAATATGTGCACAACTTTCTAATTGTAAGTTCTTGGGTCTTGAACACTGTGGAGGTGACGATAAAGCTTTTGGTTGTCACTTAAAAGTAGTAATCAATCAAAGCTTTCAATGCATACCTTGCAAATGCGCTTGCAAAGTGTCTACACTCTCCTCATTGAACATGCATTGAACATGCATTGCTATTTGGTTTGCTCCTAGTGCAAAAAACCTGTAAAACTATAAAGAATGATTTGTCATGGAAAAGTGCTTATCTTATGGTTAGTCAACTACATTTAGCAAGGGCAGGATCATGATAACGTACCTTTCCAAATGTAATCATCTGGTAATGTAGCACAGACCTATAGTTCATGATATGGAAATCAGTTAAATGTACAGAAGAATATAATGATAATTCTGTTAACTTCAATTTTTAAAGGGAAGTGAAATGCCATCCATAGAGATGAATGGTTTTAGGCAGTTCCGAAATTACAGTGTTCGCTTATCCAGCTTGCACAGTCCGGGCCACAAACATTTTTGAACTGTTTCCAACATTGGATACCCGTGTGAAAGCATGATTAGAAGTGTAATAGGGAAAATTCGATGTTGATTGGTTTGAACATATTACTTACAGTTCTAGGAGATGCAGTTGAAGCAATTCAAGGAGCGGTTGGAGAGGTACCCATTCTAGTCTCACAACTGTCCTACCAACAAATATCATCTATACATTCTCCAAACACATCACATATTTCAATCCAACCCTTCGCCAATTAATACCATCCTCTATTCCTTCCAAAAGATGAGAGTAAAAGGACGTAGGGAGTAAAAGCTAAATCAAATTTCCAAGGCTTGAACATGGCACACATACACAATGTGCATTTTCTAGACAGTGATTCATAGTTAGGATATTGTTTATGATTTCCATGCAAAAGGAAAGACTAAACTCCAAATTGCATACCACTCTTCACGCCACTTTAATTTATACTAGACACAAAGAAGAAAAACCATTGTGATGGGGAACACATGCGGAAGCCAGAGATTCATTGTACTTACATGAAGCAGGCCAAGATGAATCAGGACTAATTTCTTTAAGCTTGACTTATTTTGGGATATTTAATTTAGGGAATCATTTTTGTGTACTTTATTTATTCAGGATTTCTTTCCTTATTTCTTTTAGTTAAGACTACAAATATTGGGATGATCGTTAACTAATTACACTCTTGATATTGCATACAAATTGATAGTTTAATTTTCTGTTACAATTTGCTTTTGTGCTTTAGTTTTGCATTTATTTTTTCTCCACCTTTAACCTACAAACCAATGGTCAAATTGAGGTTATTAAACTGTAGCTTAGGTGATAAGTTAGACAATTGGAATTTACCACTATTTGTGCAGAATTTGCTTATAACAATTCAGTCAATAGTTCTACGGATAAGAGCCCTTTTGAGGTCATGACATCACACAAGATCACCAAGACTTGGACCATCATTATGAAAGAGTTCATGGTGGCAGCATATATCTGCATCACTCAAGCTTGATTTCAGTGAATGGGCAATAAGAACATCCTTACTCTGAATCTGAGCATTTGTAAGGTATGCCACCTTCTCAGTATTAAACTTCTTTAGCTTTTTTCCATTGGGTGCCCAGAAAAGAAGTGTTTCACAATCCTACAAGATCTTTTATGTTCCATAAGCTATGGTGAAGAATTAGAAGAACTTAAGGACATACCCATCCACACACATGAACTTCATTTAGAATATATAAGTAAAACACAAGGTATAGCCAATTGCTAGACAAGCACCAACACAAATAAAACTTACCGCACCATACCTTGGGATAACCAGGGCAAGGGTAGGGACAAGAGGATCATTTGGAAGATGGAGTTGCATCATGATCCTCTCACGATTATAAAAATTTGTGCAGCTAATCTATTAGGCAACCATAGATATAAATCAGAATGAAAAGTTTTATATAAATATATATAATAATAAATGGTAAACCTAATCATGAGTGTATCAAAATCGAACAACTATTCATTCATAACTGGATACATGGCGAACAAATACAACTGCCAAACTCCTATCAAATGTCACATGTGATTCTTAAGTATCCATTATACCCCCATTTCGTAACCCATGAATTTTGAATTACGAAAAACTTTCTAAAATTTTCTTCACCATAACCAATTATACATGGCAAAAAATTTCTTCATTAGGATCTTCTCGTTCATAAAATCCCTATTAGACCAAAAGTATTTCGAACAAACCACCATGGTTGCTAATACCGGTTGAGTCGTTTCTTAGAAAAACAGGACTGAAGAGAGAGGGGCTTACCTTCGAAGTCGTCTAAATGGGCCTCGACTGGATGGAAATTGACTGATGGAGGTCTTCGATGCTCGACTAATGGAGATCATTTTTTTTTTTTTAAGGCTAGCTAGCATGGCCTAGGGCACGCCTATGCCAGGGCGCGTGCTTGGCATATGACATTGCTTGGATTTTGGCATTGAAACTCCATAGCCAAGCATGGGAAGTGTCGAGTGGCTGCCCGCGGTGGTCGCGGTGGCATGGCAGCCTTGGCCAGCAGCGCTGCATGGCTTGTACGCGGCATTAGCCGCAGACCTGGATGCGTGCCTGCCAGAGCTAAAAGATTAAATTAGGAACGGTTCAAATACTTGTGTCGTGTGTTCAAAATTAGAATCATATTTGCTAGTACCAACCCACCGTTTCTCAGACATGCATTCAAGTAACAAGAAATATTAAAATCTTCAGGAAGAAATACATCATTTCATAGTGCCTAAGGTGCATCAAAGATAGATGGCATTTGAGGCATTTCTGATTGCAACTTCCAGAGTACTGGTGAAAATACATAAATCACACATAACAAGGTCTAAAAGGTGATCATTGGCCCTGATAACAACATTGCAATTCCAAAAAGAAATAAAAAAATAAACTTTCAAGTAGAACATGGGTTGAAAATTTGTTGATTAGTTTTTATATCAGGTAAAAACGAAAGGAAACAATATTTAAAATACTAGATAGGGAAAAATACCAACATGCTAATTGTTAGATAATGTAGCCATTGGAGAAAAGTGAATCCCTTCTTTGAAGAACTTCGTAGCTAACGTTCACGTCCAACAATTAAATACACATGCACCCACTCCGCTTGCATGGGGATTAGATATGCACACAAACATATACACAAATGTGACACTGATACTAAATTCATTTTATGCAGTGCAAGGCTTGCCCTTCCAGGTCCAGAAGAGAAAAGTATAGTGAGTTCGACGATTCCCATTGCCACTGACAAAAGCCCCTTCTGTGGCAATCAAGCTCATGCCACTACCTCCAGCTGATAGCAGTGAAGCTAAAGATATGCAATTAGTTGTGAGCAAGCATGAACCTATTGTTGAGGAACCAACAACACCGAAACCATAAACCACTTAAGTAACAAAAAGTGACATTGATATGAGGATCCTGATGACATTCCTACAATCAAGCTCAACATTGGATAGTGAAATTATATGGGATTAGATAGTAAAATTACATTTTTGACCCATGGGATTAGATAGTGAAATTACATTTTTGACCCTTTGCCATTTAATATCTTTTTCCTCATCTTTTCCACATTTGTTCTTTCACAGCAGTAGAGAACACATTCATTTTTTCACAGTAGCAGAACCCTAGGGCCATTTTCTGCTGAACCTTTGCATCAAGTTTAGAATCTTCATTCAGGTTTGAAATTTATTCTACATTTTTTATTTTGTTTGCTATTTATTTTTTATTTCGATTTTGATTGTTCAATATGAGGAATTTAGAAATTTTTTTATATGATATTGTTAGTCTTTCCCTTTGATTATTTTGTCATATTGATATGAGGGATTGTTTTTGCTTGTTCTAATTTTTTTTCAGTCTTATTTTTCATTAATTTTTTTTTTGTTTTTTGTTTATATATATATATATATATATACACTTCGATGTTCTGTGGCCATTGGGTCTTGGTTTAGTGTTGTGTTTTTATTTATTTATTATGTACCTTGGATCTATGGTAGATGGAAAGAAAAAGCTATTATATTATTTAAAGTTCTTACAACCCTTTTTTTACTCTGTTTTTTGTTTAAAATAAGAAAAATTTATGCTCAGTGTTTTTTTATTTTATTTATATATATATACATATATTTTACTTAGAATTTCTATGTTTCTTATCCAGTTTAGTGCTTTTTTTTTTTTAATTTGTTTTTTATGTACCTTGGATCTATGGTAGATGGAAAGAAAGAACTATTATATTATTTAAAATTCTTACAGCCCATTTTTAGCTCTGTTTTTTGTTTAAAGAAAGAAAAATCTATGCTCTTTTTTTGTTGTGCATGTGTACGTGTAAAGAATGAAAAATCTGTGCTCTGTTTACAGAGAAAAAAATCTTACTGGTCTCATCTTGACATGTATTTTGATAGTTGATCAAGTATTAGTTATTCAGTGGCTCTCCATAAGCTTTTAATTTTCTATGGGATGCATTTTTAATGATGCTTGGTGCATGATTTATGGAATGACAATAGGGAGTGGCACATATGAGTTTCTAGTCTATTGATTTTTTTTTTTAACTGATGTTTCAGCTAGTATGGATTCTTGAAGGACTAATATGGATATATATATCTATGTTGTATATACTCAAATTGAACATCAAATAGAGCAATTAGATTCATGTGTTTGAATTTCTACTTATTATTAAGATTACCTTTATAACAACATCAATTTATTTCTCTTTTTTTAAAAAAAAAATAAAAATAAATAAATTTGAGCTCCATCGGTCGATTTCCATCCAGACAACTTCGAATGTCGAAGGTAAGCCCCTCTCTCTCTCTCACTCTGGCTCTCGACTTCGAGAGGAAATTGATTTTTATTTTTTATTTTTTTTATACGTTTACATATATACACATGTAAGACTTTTTATTTTTTTGTAATTATATGTTTATATATATGTATATATATCTAAAACTGTATTTTTTTTTTATAAAAAAAATTATAGGTTTATATATATATACACACAATATGTAAAACTTTTATTCTTTTTTTTTCCCCCTTCTAATGTTAATGTTAATTCATAATGGTTATTATGACTTTTTTATGAATGGATGATCTATTAATTAGTTTAAATGTAGTAGTTATAATTATTGAATTAATGTTACTATGTTAGCGTTTGTTAATCCTCATATCAATAGGACAAAATAATCAAAGGGAAAGACAAACGATATCATACAAAAAAATCTCAAAATTCCACATATTGAACAATGAAAATCGAAATAAAAAATAAATAGCAAACAAAATCAAAGATGTAGAATAAGTTTCAAACCTGAATGAAGATTCTAAACTTGATGCAAAGGTTCAGCAAAAAATAGCCCGAGGGTTCTGCTACTATGAAAGAACAAATGTGGAAAAGATGAGGAAAAAGAAATTAAATAGCAAAGGGTCAAAAATGTAATTTCACTATCTAATCCCACGGGTCAAAAATATAATTTCACTATCTAATCAAAAATGCAATTTCACTATCTAATCCCATGTAATTTCACTATCCAATGTTGAGCTTGATTGTAGGAATGTCAACAGGATCCTCATATCAATGACACTTTTTGTTACTTTAGTGGTTTCTGGTTCCGGTGATGTTGGTTCCTCAACAATAAGGTCATACTTGCTCACAACTAATTGCATATCTTTAGGTTCATTGCTATCAGCTGGAGGTAGTGGCATGAGCTTGATTGCCACAGAAGGGGCTTTTGTCAGCGGCAATGGAAATCGTTGAACTCACTATACTTTTCTCTTCTGGACCTGGAAGGGCAAGCCTTGCACTACAAAAAGTGAAATTAGTATCAGTGTCACATTTGCGTATATATTTGTATGCATATCTAATCCCCGTGCAAGCGGAGTGGGTGCATGTGTATTTAATTGTTGGACATGGACGTTAGCTAGGAAGGTCTTCAGAGAAGGGATTTGATTTTCTCTGATGGCTACATTATCAAACAATTAGCATGTTGGTATTTTCCCAATCTAGTATTGTAAATATTGTTTCCTTTCGTTTTTACCTGATATAAAAACTAATCAACAAATTTTCAACCCATGTTCTACTTAAAAGTTTATTTTTTTATTTCTTTTCAGAACTGCAATGTTATTATCAGGACCAATGATCACCTTTTAGACCTTGTTATGTGTGATTTATGTATTTTCATCAGTACTCTAGAAGTAGCAATCAGAGATGCCTCAAATGTCATCCATCTTTGATGCACCTTAGGCACTATGAAATGATGTATTTCTTCCTGAAGATTTGAATATTTCTTGTTACTTGAATGCATGTCTAAGAAACGGTGGGTTGGTACTAGCAGATATGACTCATGATTTTGTTCTTGATAGGAGCTAAGAGATTAAATTAGGAACGGTTCAAATACTTGTGTCATGTGTTCAAAACTCAACAATATTATGATTGTTTTCCTTGTTTTTTTGGGCACCAACTTAACAAAGTGCTGCAAATTGTGACCTCATCTGAAACCAGTTCAATGAGCTTTCTTTTTTAACAGGTACTTTTAGCATAGGATGATACTTGTTTTGTATGTTTTATGGACGTGAAGCTTTTAATGTGTGCTAGGCCTAATTTGTCATTCAAATCTCATCAGTGTATGCTAATAGAATTTAAAGCCACCGCCTCTAGTGCTTGTCAATGTTACTATAAAATTCCACTAGTAGTTGCAGTATTTGTTGACTTTGACTACCATCATCTCCTTCTGATGACTATTGTATTGCTCGTATTATACTGTTGTGTGTGTCTTTGATATTTGTAGATTGTTATTTATGAAATATGTGTACAACTTTCTAATTGCAAGTTCTTGGGTCTTGAACACTGTGGAGGTGACGATAAAGCTTTTGGCTGTCACTTAAAAGTAGTAATCAATCAAAGCTTTCAATGCATACCTTGCGAATGCGCTTGCAAAGTGTCTACACTCTCCTCCTCTCATTGAACATGCATTGCTATTTGGTTTGCTCCCAGTGCACAAAACCTGTAAAACTATAAAGAATGATTTGTCATGGAAAAGTGCTTATCTTATGGTTAGTCAACTACATTTAGCAAGGGCAGGATCATGATAACGTACCTTTCCAAATGTAATCATCTAGTAATGTAGCACAGACCTGTAGTTCATGATATGGAAATCAGTTAAATGTACAGAAGAGAATAATGATAATTCTGTTAACTTCAATTTTTAAAGGGAAGTGAAATGCCATCTATAGAGATGAATGGTTTTAGGCAATTCCGAAATTACAGTGTTCGCTCATCCAGCTTGCACAGTCCGGGCCACAAACATTTTTGAACTGTTTCCAACATTGGATACCCGTGTGAAAGCATGATTAGAAGTGTAATAGGGAAAATTCGGTGTTGATTGGTTTGAACATATTACTTACAGTTCTAGGAGATACAGTTGAAGCGATTCAAGGAGCGGTTGGAGAGGTACCCATCCTAGTCTCACAACTGTCCTACCAACAAATATCATCTATACATTCTCCAAACACATCACATATTTCAATCCAACCCTTCGCCAATTAATACCATCCTTTATTCCTTCCAAAAGATGAGAGTAAAAGGACGTAGGGAGTAAAAGCTAAATCAAATTTCCAAGGCTTGAACATGGCACACATACACAATGTGCATTTTCTAGACAGTGATTCATAGTTAGGATATTGTTTATGATTTCCATGCAAAAGGAAAGACTAAACTCCAAATAGCATACCACTCTTCACGCCACTTTAATTTATACTAGACACAAAGAAGAAGAAAAACCATTGTGATGGGGAACACATGCGGAAGCCACAGATTCATTACACTTACATGAAGCAGGCCAAGATGAATCAGGACTAATTTCTTTAAGCTTGACTTATTTTGGGATATTTAATTTAGGGAATCAATTTTGTGTACTTTATTTATTCAGGATTTCTTTCCTTATTTCTTTTAGTTAAGACTACAAATATTGGGATGATCGTTAACTAATTACACTCTTGATATTGCATACAAATTGATAGTTTAATTTTCTGTTACAATTTGCTTTTGTGCTTTAGTTTTGCATTTATTTTTTCTCCACCTTTAACCTACAAATCGATGGTCAAATTGAGGTTATTAAACTGTAGCTTAGGTGATAACTTAGACAATTGGAATTTACCACTATTTGTGCAAAATTTGCTTATAACAATTCAGTCAATAGTTCTACGGATAAGAACCCTTTTGAGATCATGACATCACACAAGATCACCAGGACTTGGACCATCATTATGAAAGAGTTCATGGTGGCAGCATTTATCTGCATCACTCAAACTTGATTTCAGTGAATGGGCAATAAGAACATCCTTACTCTAAATCTGAGCATTTGTAAGGTATGCCACCTTCTCAGTATTAAACTTCTTTAGTTTTTTTCCATTGGGTGCCCAGAAAAGAAGTGTTTCACAATCCTACAAGATCTTTTATGTTCCATAAGCTATGGTGAAGAATTAGAAGAACATAAGGACATACCCATCCACACACATGAACTTCATTTAGAATATATAAGTAAAACACAAGGTAAAGCCAATTGCTAGACAAGCGCCAACACAAATAAAACATGAACTTCATTTAGAATATATAAGTAAAACACAAGGTAAAGCCAATTGCTAGACAAGCGCCAACACAAATAAAACATGAACTTCATTTAGAATATATAAGTAAAACACAAGGTAAAGCCAATTGCTAGACAAGCGCCAACACAAATAAAACATGAACTTCATTTAGAATATATAAGTAAAACACAAGGTAAAGCCAATTGCTAGACAAGCGCCAACACAAATAAAACATGAACTTCATTTAGAATATATAAGTAAAACACAAGGTAAAGCCAATTGCTAGACAAGCGCCAACACAAATAAAACATGAACTTCATTTAGAATATATAAGTAAAACACAAGGTAAAGCCAATTGCTAGACAAGCGCCAACACAAATAAACCCCATTTCGTAACCCATGAATTTTGAATTACGAAAAACTTTCTAAAATTTTCTTCACCATAACCAATTATACATGGCAAAAAATTTCTTTATTAGGATCTTCTTGTTCATAAAATCCCTATTAGACCAA
Organism: Camellia sinensis; assembly: GCF_004153795.1. Lineage (NCBI taxonomy): Eukaryota > Viridiplantae > Streptophyta > Magnoliopsida > Ericales > Theaceae > Camellia > Camellia sinensis. Next base: position 1,909,521 of record NW_021026252.1, on the reverse strand, counting down.
AAGTATTTCGAACAAGCCACCATGGTTGCTAATACCGGTTGAGTCGTTTCTTAGAAAAACAGGACTGAAGAGCCACAAAAAAACCTGGCCTCGTTTCATAATAATGTTGAATAGCAGAGAAACAGTAGAACCAGCGAGGAAAAAAATCTTATTATGAGAACTTAAAATTATATCACATCATATCCACTTAAAGACAACTACAAACATGAACCAAATCAAAATTTTCATGAAAGCTGAACAAAAATAGAAAAGCAGCAGCTAGTAGGTTGCCTAGAATATATATATATATATATATGAATGCTTTCCCCAGTTATTATCCAGTCTTTGATTCATTAGGCAACCATATATATCTATGGGTGGAAAAGAAGATAATATGACAATTTTACCTCCAAAATTGATATTCATCTATATCTAAGACCATTGTAGAAGAAAAAGAAAAACAATAACCATTTCTAACCTTTATGAGGGAGATTTAAGGACTATAATTCTTCAAGCTTCCGCCGATAACCTTGTTCAAATCTATTCAAAGCATTCAAATCATGATATAGTTCACACAAATCAAGGAGTTAGCCTCTTAGTGTAGATCAAATTGACTAAAAAGCTATTAAAAACCACAAATTGAAATTAGATCACAAACAATAAGACCAAGTCCGATGGTGAAGAATAAGAACAACTTCGATCGCCATATGGCTGCCAAACACTACCCCATCAAAATCAATTTTATAACAACCTGCTAATGGCACACTCTACCGAGTTACTGAGGGCGACGAATAACACAAGCACGCGACTAAACTCCATCACCAAATCACTTGCCATTCAAACAATTTCCCCTGCATTTCTACAATTATTATTGAAAATGACCACAACCCCCAACACAAAGCCACCAAAAGCCCCACCCCTGTCATCAAATAAGCCTTCAACCTCACAAAACTAATGGCGAAAATCAGAACAAGAACGCAATTGAGAACACAACGGGAAAGGGCTCATCTGTCACACTTGTTGTGCCAACGGGCAGGCTTAAAACCATGCTTAAAACTCTTGTGGAGTTATTATAATCAAGATATATTCCTAATTTTTAAAAAAAACAACAATTGAAATAAATGAGAGAGGATTAAACTGAAAAAATTAATAAACAGATGATTTAAAAAGTAACATTGATTTACTTCTCACATACTTCTTAACCTATTCCTCTTGATTAGAAGCAAGAAGGCCATTTTCATATTACTAAACAAAGTAATAAAATATTTTTATAAAAAAAATTTCTAAAGTAAAATTAAACGTATTACTGAACTAAAAACAAAATAATTTTCACCCATTAACGAACAAAAACAAACTTGGGCATGGTGGAAATAAATATTGCAATCTCCAAATCTCTACTCGACTACTCCAATTTCACTTGCAACATCACATCTTTACTTCTCGTCACCCACTGAAGTCTCCACCTCCACATTAGCATTCTCAGTTCTATCATCCACAGAAATTTTCAAGTATCTCATCACATGTATCATGGTATTCAGTCAGAGGAGTTGAAAGGTGAAATTGGATTTTCAAAAGATCATTGTCGGGAGAGCTTTCATGCGTCATGACTGTTTTCATGCCATTAAAACTTTCTTAAATGTTTGATTAACCATCAAACTATACAATCCAAAATCGGTAGATGGCCTATAGATTTGAAAAGAACTACGAAACATGAAGAAATGAGCAAACCCATTGTATAGATTGAATTCTCAATCAAAAGATGAAACATGAATAGAAGTAATGTGAAGCAAGTATTTCCAATCAATTTTCCAAATGGCCCATATTTTGTAACAATTGATTAATGAATTTCCTTCATCAAAACATACCTGGGTTCCAAAATAGTTCCCAGTAAGAGATTGCTAATAGTCAGTGTAAAATTCAATTGGACACAACTAAATTTAGAGAAGCGGAGAAGATCAAAACATGCTACCCAAACAGCCAAACTAATCACACTACAGATTAAACATGATGGGCATAGCCCAGGAGGGCCCAACCTACAGTTACCTTAGGTGGCCCAGATAATTTCTTGGCTAGTTATCACTATAAAGCCAGCCAAATAAGGCCCAACAGAGAGCCCAGCAGAGAACAAAGAACCCATAGTGATCCAAGCTAGTTACAGCTAGACACGTGTCGAGTAGGGAATTAGCCACCTGGCAAACAAAGATTTTGCAGAGTTATTAAGCCCACGTGCCAAACATTAAATAAGATTGTCAAAGCATTAAATACAACAAGACCTCTTGCTCTGGGACGTGGTGAATCCGCCATGGCAGACAGCGAGTAGGTTGCAGGCTTTCGGTCAACGGGACAACATGAATGGACAAGGAAATGATTAGTAAGAGAGATATAAGGAAGTTCTGAGGAATGTTTTGACAACAAGTAATTCACTCTCTCTCTCTACTTTGAACCTTCTCCTTAAACTGTGACCCCGACCATATCCTCATTTAACTTGATCGTCGAAGGGTCCACAGGAACGAACCACCTCCATTTCGAAACCTTCCTACTGAACTTGTTGGAGGTGCGATTAGGAGGATGAAGGCCCATCAACCCGTGGAGGGCTTGGATCAATTAGATCCATACCCTGCCGATCGAACTGCATTATCAAAACACATCCTAACATGTTTTGATCTTCCCAACTTCTTCTCTAAATTTAGTCGTATCCAATTGAATTTCACACTGACTATCAGCAATCTCTTACTGGGAACTATTTTGGGAGCCGGGTATGTTCTAAGGAAGGAAATTCATCAATCATTTGGTAAAGAATATGGGCTATTTGGAAAATGAATTGAAAATACTTCCCTCATATCACTTCTGTTCATCAGCCTATATAGTGGGTCTCTTAATTTCTTCATGTTCCATAGTTCTCTTAAACACTCAAATCTATAAGCCATCTACCGATTTTGGGTTGTATAGTTTGATGGTTAATCAAACATTCAAGAGAGTTTTAATGGCATGGAAACCATCATTCCTGATTATTTATTAAATTATTACACATATATTGGGTGTTTGAGTCTTTTAATCCTAAGATTGTTCTTGGATTATTACACTTCATTGTATATCTTTCTTTTCTGGTTATAATGTCTTATCCAAAAAAAAAAAAAACCATTGTTCTTGAAAGAAGGAATGACACATGAAAGTTCTCCCGACAATGATCTTTTGGATATCCAAGTTCACCCTCCAACTCCTCTGACTGAATACTATGATACATGTGAGAAGATGCCTGAAATTTCTGTGGGTGATAGAACTAAGAATGCTAATGAGAAGGTGGAGACTTTAGCGGGTGGCAGGGAGCAAAGATCTGATGTCGCAAGTGAAATTGAAGTAGTCGAGTAGAGATTTGGAGATTACAATCGTTATTTCCACCATGTCCAAGTCTATTTCTGTTCATTAATGGGAGGAAATTATTTTGTTTTTAGTTCAGTAGTACGTTTAAATTTACTTTAGAAGTATTTTATAAAAATGTTTCAAAACTTTGTTTAGTAATATGAAGATGGCCTTCTTGCTTCTGATCAAGAAGAATAGGTTAAGAAGTATGTGAAAAAAGTACATCAATGTCAGTTTTTTAATCCTCTGTTTACTAATTTTATCAGTTGAATCCCCTCTCTCATTTATTTCAATTTTTTTTTTTACATTTAAATTAGGGATATATCTTGATTATAATAACTCCACAAGAGTTTTAAGTATAGTTTTAAGCCTGCCCGTTGGCACAACAAGTGTGGCAGATGAGCCCTTTCCCGTTGTGTTCTCAGTTGCGTTCTTGTTCTGATTTTTACCATTGGTTTTGTGAGGTTGAAAGCTTATTTGATGACATAGGGGTGGGGCTTTTTGTGGCTTTGTGTTGAGAGTTGTGGACATCTCGTAGCCAAGTCATTTTTAATAATAATTGTAGAAATGTAGGGGAAATTGTTTGAATGGTAAGTGATTTGGGTGCTTGTGTTATCGGTGAATGATGGGTTTCTTCATTGCCCTCAATAACTCAGTAGAGCGTGCCCTTAGCAAGTTGTTATAAAATTGATTTTGATGGGGTAGTGTTTGGCGGCCATAAGGCGATTGGAGTTGTTCTTATTGTTCACAATCGGAGTTGGTCTTATTGTTCATGATCAAATTTCAATTTGTGGTTTTTAATAGCTTTTGGAGTTGACATTGAAATCTTATTGCAACTTAAATTTTTATGTACTATTTTGTTTTTAGTTGGTTAATTTAAATTGTTGATGATGTTGGTTGGACTTTTTCTGGAATGGTCTCAATTGCAATTGTCAGAATGAATAATCTGCTTTGTCATATAAACCAACTTTGATTTTCAATTGAAAATTTGTTTTTGTTTTTGTTTTTGAATTGTGTTTTAGTTGCATATATTTTGCTATAAGGGCACCACTTTTCTATGTGATTTTCTGATTTGTGTATACAACTGATAATTGCATTAAACACACGTGCTGTATTTTGAAATCCCTTCATCTTTCCATTTAATTAATTATGTGTTTTTTGTTTCCCTGTTACTTCGTTCATCTAATATACAAGTTCTTTTTGTGTGCATAAGAAGAAAGAGAGAGAAGGGCATGGAAAACAGAGTAGGGGAATTGAAAACCTTGATTCAAGGTGCTAATAAGACCGGATTTCATAGTGGCTGATTAAGGTTTCCGCTTTTAGATCATTGAACAAAACCAGAAGAGGTATGATTACTTTAATGGTCAAAGATTTTTCCCTTCCTATGCCATAGCCATCATCTTCAAAATTGATGGGTTTTTGTCATAAACTAATCATGATTTTAAAGGGAAATATGCTAATTGAAACACAAATTATCACAATGTGGTATTAGTGCTTGGGCATTATCACAATGCATTTGCAAGCACATGTTATATGCAATTTTCAAAGAGGAAAAACTTTGGCAGACGTGGGCAGTCATACTCAAAGTCTCAGACATGCACACTTACGAGCAAGTGAAAACTGCTTTTCGAGAAATCAATTAAACATAAGTATTGAAATTTCCAAATCAGATATTTGAATCAATCAATGGATTTTGTTGATTGTAATGGTATAAATTTCTCCACTTTGGGATGTTAGTTGCATGGGATGGAGTCTTCTCAACCGTTGGGTCATAACAGAGCTCATGGATGACAGAGCTAAAGGAAGGAGAAGGAGAATGATTAAGATCAAGGAGATGAAGGCACTGCTGCAACCATCTAACCACCGTGGTGATGATGTTATAAATCATTTTTTTAGTTTTTCATTCTTCCTGATTAAAATAACTCTCTAAATTGATATTGAGGCCTGTTTGGAAACCTTAACTATTAAAATGATTATAGTTTTGATGTGATATTTTATTATTAACTTTTTTTTTTTGTGGTCTTTATTGACTATTTTAGCCAAACTTTGGATCCCAAATGGGGCATGATTTGATAACATTAGCATAGCTTTATTGTATTAGAGATTAGAAATGCTATGTACTAAACCAAATGTTTAGTAAAATATTCACAATATATAGTGTAGATCTGAATTTAGTAGATCATGGTTATAGTATTTTATGTATGTAATATTATTATTATTGTATCATTTAATTTTAATACCTAGAATGTAAATTACAGGAGCTTTATTGTCTGACTTTCCACCCACGTTATTTAAAGGGTAAATTACACTAACCTCCTATGAAAAGTTCGGAGAAAATATAGTGAACTTCATAATTTTAATATAATTAAATTAGGCTGCCTTACACTTAATTCTTTTTTATTAATAATTTATTATTGATAAAGAAAAACTGATATTGTCATTTTTTTTATGCAAACAAGGTTAGACTCGTTTGCATAATACTTGGGTTGGGTTTGGGCTTGAATTTTGGATCTTGGCCCACATGTTAGTCTGTGAGTGGCCACCTGAAAAGCCCGACCATTAAGCCTGCCATGTTAGCACTTGTTAATATTAGCCTCCAAAAAACAATAAATACTACTAATTAGCCTTGGCCCCAAAACAAAACAAAACAAAACATATATATGCCTGGGCAACCAAATGCCCTTTTCACTTAACCACACCACACACTGTTGTAATTGGAAACACCAACATATTCAGTAAACAAATAATTCACCCGTCACCATTTCTTTTTGCAAAAATAATGAAATTTACATAAATTTTGTATATAGAAAATTCTTTTGCACAAAAATTTCAATGATTGTTCATATATATTTTTTTCAAGGTTGAATTCTTTTTTTGTTATTATCTCATAAAACACTTCTCCATCCATGGAGTCGAAAGGAAAAAAATTCCCGAATTAGAAAGTAAATGTGATATATACTAGGGGTGGTCGCGGATCGGTTGCAGCCTCGGAACCCCCAATCCGTCACCGGTCCGAAACTTGGCGGATTGGGGCAAATCAATCCGCAACTGTCCGCCGAATTGGCGGATGCGGATTGAGCGGATTGGCGAATTGATGCGAATCGGTTTGATGGTTTACTACAACACATGTACTACAATAATCAACAAACATTGGGAAAAAACAGTGTCATCACATGCTTGGGAAGTTTATATATTATATATATTTCTGTTTATACTCTTTATATGCTTGAAAATAGTTCATTCCCATTACAAATAATCATGGTGTAGTTCTCTTCTATAACTGTCAATAGAAGAAACTATATTTTCAATAAACTTTCCAAGTATGTTTTTCATAATCATGATAAAAAGCCCAAAACTACACAGAAATGTTTTTCATTATCATGATAAAAAGCCCAAAACTACACAGAAATACAAAGAAGGAATGATTTCTCTTTCAAAGCATCTCAAAACAGACAAAGAAGGCAAGCACATTGCACATGAGATGTGTGAAAACAGACAAAGAAAGAATGATTTCTCTTTCAAAGAAACTCTCTTCCATTGACAATAACCACCAAAGAGACTCAAAAACAAGAAATCAAATACAACCCAGATAGCAAGTCTCTCTCTTCATCAAATAAGTGCCAAAATCCCAAAAGATGCAAACTGATGAAAAAATTCACATAAACAATCAGGGGAGAGTAGTAATAAAATAATTTGACACTTCTGAAAGGCAAAGTTATTCATAATAAAAAGATTATCCAGCAAAATGTCAAACACCAATAATAAATAAATATCAGAAAATTTTAAGACACCAACATGAATTGAAAATTGGGAAAAAAAATATCAACACACATATACATTCACACCCAACATGAACTGAAAAAATATCAACGGATCAACACAGCAACATGAACTGAAAAAATATGAAATAATGATTCTTCATCAAAAATAAAACTAACAGACAAATATATGCATTCACACCCACACGTTTCTAGTATGTTTGGTTTGAAATAATGATTCTTCAAAAGGAAAAGGGTTTTGAGTGGATGACAGTGAACCGAAAAAATGGTAACTAAATATCATTTTGATGAAAAGAAGAGAACAATCCCTTCGATCGCCACTGTCAAAGGTTGAGAAGAGAAGATCCATCAAAGAGAAGAGAAGAGAAGAGAAGAAGGGAAGAATACCTTCGAATCGATGCTTCGATCGCTGCGCGCCGCCACTGTCGCCGATAGTCGATCGTCGCTCGCCACCACGGTCGCCGATCGCCGCTCGTCGCTTGCCTCCATTCAAGTGAGAGAGAGAGAGAGAGAGTGTGTTGTCTAGGGCTACAAAACGTGATATGGAAAAAGGGAGGGGCAGGACAGAGGGAAAAAAGGAAAATCTCTCGTGTGTGTTGCACACTGACGAGAGAAGTTTGCTAGAAAAAATTCTTCACGTAACTTAAAAAATAAATTTGGGGGAATAATATATACACTTAAAAAAATAAAAAAAGATCTTCCGAATTAAAAAGTAAAAAGATTTTGTGGGGAAAATAAAGTTGGGGGAATAATATATACACTTAAAAAAATAAAAGAAGATCTTCCGAATTAAAAAGTAAACATATTTTGTGGTGGGGGAGGGGGGAATAATATATACACTTCAAAAAATAAAAAAAAGATTTTCTGAATTAAAATGTAAAAAGATTAGGGGGAGGGAATAATATATACACATCAAAAAATAAAAGAAGATTTTCTAAATTAAAAAGTAAAAAGATTTCAAGGTTTCCTCATGTATATCATCTATAAAAAAATAAATAAAAAAAAATTTAAGATGATTCCATAATATTTTTATTTTATCATATTTGTCCTTAAAAAATAGATAAGTATATTTTTAAAAATAAATTATTTTTTTAAAGATAAATGTGAGACAAAATAAATATTTTATAATTATTGAATCAATTTAATTTTTTTTTGATAAATAATATACTTGAAGAATCCTAAAAAATAATTAAACAATACCTCTCTAGTCAAGATGAGGACGGGAGAGAAGCATACCCGAGGCTTATATTACATTCAATTTCAAGGGTTATGTACCAGAAAGACCCAACTCTTCCCAACTTCTAAAACAAAATGAGCATTCATCAATTTCTTATAATTCGGGGTGTAAAGGGTTCGGTTTGGACGGCATTAAGAGTATATTTAGCACCGCACCAGTCTTTTCAGTTTTTATGATTAAAAACTAATACAAACCGTATGCTACGATTCGATTTTGTCGATTTGATGTAGAAAAATAAATTTATATGAAATTTTTAAAAAATTTATAGTAGAATATAGAATTTTACGTTAAAAATAAATGAAGAAAATATATGAAAATTGCTCTGTAAATGTTTTTCTCTCTAATGTTTATCACAAAAGTGTATTACATTAGTTACTTCTCATATAATGTTCAAGAAATAAAAGAAGATTTCAAGGTCTCCTAAAGTATATCATCTATAAAAAAAAATTTAAAAAAAAATTAAGATGATTCCATAATCATAACATCTTCATTTTATCATATTTGTCCCTAAAAAATTAACAAGTATATTTTTAAAAATAAATCATTTATTTTTTTAAGGACAAATGCGAGATAAAATAAATATGTTATAATTATAGAATCAATTTAATTTTTTTATATAAATAATATACTTGAAGAATCCTAAAAAATAATCAGACAACACACCTCTGGTCGAGATGAGGACAGGAGAGAAGCATACCCCAAGCTTATATTACATTCAATTTCAAGGGTTATATACCAGAAAGACCCAACTCTTCCCGACTTCTAAAACAAAATGAGCATTCATCAATTTCTTACAACTTGGGGTGTAAGCGGTTTGGTTTGATCGATGTTAAGAGTATATTTAGCACCGCACCGATCTTTTCAATTTTTATGATTAAGAAACTGATATAGACCATATGCTACGGTTTGATTTTTTCAATTTGATGTAGAAGAGAAATTTATATGAAATTTTTTTTTAAAATATATTAAATTATAGAATTTTACATTAAAAATAAATGAAGAAAATATATAAAAATTGCTCTATAAATGTTTTTCTCTCTAATTTTTATCACAAAAATGTATTATATTAGTTACTTATCATATAATGTTCAAGAAATTATAACATAAAAATATTTACATATAACATTCGCTCGGTTCGATTTGCATTGGTACAAAAAGTTTCAAAACCGAAACAGACCGTATGTTACGAAAAACAGACTAAAAACTAAAATTTTGGTTGGTTTCGATCGGTTAGCTCAGTTTTATCGATTTTTCTTACATCCCTACTTGCAACAATAGGCCACTGGCTATTTGACCATGAGGGTCCAGCACAACTTTTTCTTTTTTTCTTTTTTCCTTTTGCCTGGGTGCAGAAATTATGAGTCCAACAAAATCTTAATTATTATCTATATATCAATCTAAGACCATATGTAAAAGGTATACACAACAATGAGAGAATAAACATATGTAAATATTTGATAAATAAATGAAGAAAAAATGCTCATAATGAAGACCGTATGTTACGAAAAACAGACTAAAAACTAAAATTTTGGTCGGTTTCGATCGGTTAGCTCGGTTTTATCGATTTTTCTTACATCCCTACTAGCAACAATAGGCCACTGGCTATTTGGCCATGAGGGTCCAGCACAACTTTTTCTTTTTTTCTTTTTTCCTTTTGCCTGGGTGCAGAAATTATGAGTCCAACAAAATCTTAATTATTATCTATATATCAATCTAAGACCATATGTAAAAGGTATACACAACAATGAGAGAATAAACATATGTAAAACACAACAATGAGAGAATAAACATATGTAAATATTTGATAAATAAATGAAGAAAAAATGCTCATAATGAAATTAAATGAATGCTCTCAAAATATTGTATCTAACCCGTCCATTACTTCCAAAACACAAGATTTTGGAAGCTCCGATTGCCAGCTCGGCGAGTTCCTTGTACTCCTGCTCAGTGCCCAAACTTTGCTCCCTCTCTTCTTGGCCAAGCCAAATTCCTGACTTCTGCTTATTCCAGGACCCAACTTTTTCCGGTTCATCACTTTTTCCAATAAATTTCTATCTTGTAGTGACAATTGGGCATTGTGGGCCTTTGGAGAATCGATTAAGAATGGGAGTCGCTGCATCAACACTGGTTGCAGATTCACTCCTTTGCGGGTTGGAGATCGAACTGGCAAAGCTCTACAGATTCCATTATCTCTGTCTCTCACAACACTGACTAGACGGTGAAGCCGTGTTGCCATTTCGAGGACGTAGTGGTCTATCTTGTGCATATCTGCATGATGAAGTGTCTGGAGGCAAATCACGTTATTATGGGTGTCCCCCTTCTTGCCAAACTCATTACTGCAAGAAAACAACATGTGCGGCTAAATGTCAGTGTTGACGAAAATGAAAATATGAGCACTAAGTAAGAGAAAGGCAAATAACTAATCAGGTGTTCACCCACTCTCCAACCCACCCAAAACCTTGATGAGCCGAGTCGGCCAAATAAAAAGGAAAAAAGATGTAAATGCATGTATGACCATAATATGGCAGCTAAAAGCTTGAGCAGGAAAATATTAATGGATTTCAAATTCAAGCACAGGCAAAGCAGAAAGCTGACAGATTCATTAAACAATCCCATTCAACATACTTGGAAGTATTTGTAGCCAACTGAGCAAGCCATTGGAGTGTCTTCTCCATTTCAGCTTTAATTTGAGGAATTGCATTTGTACACTCAAAATAAAATGCGGAATCATTACTGCACATCAAGTCACTGTTTTTCCCTACCTTCACGACTAGCGTGGTCTACCTATTTGTCTGGCTTAAACACGTTGGAGTTGTTTGAGAGTGTACTAAATAAGTGTACTTGGTTGATAAGTGTATTTATTTAGATCATATTATTTTTTAAATTTTTTTAGACATCTTTTTGTAAATAATAAAAAAAAAATGTATTAAATAAGCAAACTCCAAATAATCTTATAAAATCCTAAAAAAATTTTAAAAATTAATTATTATAATTAAATTCTAATTAATTTTAAATAATTATAATAAAACTCCAAGTTCTTCAGTTTCTTCGGTATAGATTTCCGTCCGCTATTTTTCTATGCGATCCATCTTTCTGATTTGTGTGTACTGATTTTCAAATTGACTTGGAACCTGAGAGACCTTTTGTAAATAATAAAAAAAAATGTATTAAATAAGCAAACTCCAAATAATCTTATAAAATCCTAAAAAAATTAAAAAAATTAATTATTATAATTAAATTCTAATTAATTTTAAATAATTATAATAAAACTCCAAGTTCTTCAGTTTCTTCGGCATAGATTTCCGTCCGCTATTTTTCTATGCGATCCATCTTTCTGATTTGTGTGTACTGATTTTCAAATTGACTTGGAACCTGAGAGACCTTCCCACCTCATTGATGATGTTTAAATAATAAACTAATGAATTTGAATTCCCTTAGCTGTTTGAGAATTACAAAGTATCAATTGTCTTGATTTGTGTGTATTTAGGCCTGATCTATTTTTTTTTAACTGTTAAATTATGTATTTTATTAGTGTGCCTTAAGGAAATTAGAGAAAATTAGTTTAAATAATATAGTTTAAATTAGTTTAAAATTAGTTTAAATAATATACAAGCTTGTCGCCATTTTATTTTTTGAGGAGAAAATTAGAGAAATCTAACTCTATTTTTATTGGAGCCATTGATCTGTCATAACAAAATATCTTGATTTGGAAGGCTAGGTAAGAAAATGGCACTGATTGAGCACCATTTTTGCCCAATATTTGATTAACCTTTTATCTTGGTAAGATTACTAATTCTTTTTAAACATTTATTTTTGTATTAAATTTATATTTGGATTAAATTCATCTCGCCTTTAAACTAATCTTAACCATCTATGTGATTGGTAGGAAATTCTAACATATATTGTTTTAAAAAGGATGTGTACTTTATGTATCTTAGTTATACTATTTTCTTCTTTAATTATAACTAATTTTCTTCTTTAATTATGACTCATGAATTCTTTACTAATGTCTTATACTGTGTTTAGTTATGATATATATTTTTTTTTAAATTATGACTCAAAAAATTAAAATTATGCTATTTTTCTTTTTAATTGTAAAGTGCATATGATACACCATAATGTTTCCTATGATTGGTTCATAGAACAATGAGTTTTATCACTTCTTTTATTAGATTGCTTCCATAAAATTCTCTTTGTATTTTTAAAATCATTTAATTTTTTTTTCTAAATTTGAAAAGTTATCAAAAATAAAAACTTTTCAAAACTTAATTTCTAAAACTCTATTGTTTGAATACATGAGTTTTATCACTTCTTTTATTAGATTGCTTCCATATTGATTCTCTTTTTATTCTTAAAATCATTTTTTATTTTATTTTTTTTCTAAATTTGAAAAGTTATCAAAAATAAAAACGTTCCAAAAATAGGAAACTTACCAAAACATTTCTAAAACGCTATTTGTTTGAATAAAATAGAAGCAACCTAATTTAAGCAATAAAACCTTTCAAACATGGATTTGCACCATAAGAGAATTTTGATTTAAAATTTTTACAAGCATACTATGCCCATGTATTAATGTCATTTAAAAATACCACAAAATTCTGAGATATAAAATTATTTTAAAATTTGTTGAAATAGGTTTCTAAATCAGGATACACTTGTGTATAGAACTCAAAAAAAATTCTATTTAATTTTCAAATGGCCCACTGAGCCCATTCAATTAAGGGAAAATTGGTCTAACATCTCTCTCTAAATTTTAGTAATGGAAGAGATCTATAATAATAATAAAAAAAAAAATTGTAGTCTAAGGTCCTTTGTCCACACCCATGTGTAACACCCACTCTATTATTCTCTCTCATCTCTCTTCTTATACACTCTCTCTCTCTCTCTCTCTCTCTCTCTCTAAAAATGGATGATAACACAAATATGCATGGTGATAAACAAGAAGAAACAAAGGAAGAAGAGGCACTCTTTGAGTGGATTTCCAATAACCACCACTGATGATCGATCTCACTCTAACGATAGCATCTCCATCTCCAAATCCAAGTATGAAGATCGCAGATCATTCTCTGAACCTACCAATTTCTTCTTCAACAATCTCACCTCCAAAATGTCTCACCCACTCTCAGTCGATCGAGTCATTCATTTCTCGATCAATCGATTGATCGATCTTCAAATCTCAGAAAAAATGAGAAAAATCTTGCACACTTAAGTTGGACAGTGTGGAAACCAGATTGGATCAAAATTTTGGGAAGTTGTTTGTGATGAACATGGGATAGATCCAACTGGAAGGTATGTTGGAACTTAATATTTGCAACTGGAACGTGTCAATGTATACTACAATGAGGCTTCTTGTAAGAGATTTGTTCCATGTGCTGTCCTCATAGATCTTGAGCCTGGCATTATAGACAGTGTTCTCACTGATCACCAATCATAACTTGGTATTTCTTCATCTCTCTGTATCTTATTACTGATTTTTATTGCGTTGGATTGAAATCATCACTCTCTTATTTGTCTATACAGACCAGAGAATTTCTTAGGTAAGAAGAGAAATGATTGGTGATCGGAGGAGAAAGAGTGATGATTTGTGCTAAAATTTCTCTGATTTAGTTAAAACAATTTTCTCTGGTTTAAAATTGTAAACAAACACCGAAATTTTTTTGAACAAAGCCAGAGAGATTCTCTGTGAATGAAGCTAGAGAAATTTCAATACTCTGTGAACAATGCCAGAGAAATTTGTGAACAAAGTCAAAAAAATTTCAATTTTCTCTGGATTTCTCTAGTTTGAACGCAGAGAAATTCTCCTTTTAGTGAGTCTCTCTCTCTCTATATATATATATGTATATGTATATTAGTTGTTGTTGTTACTTATTTTGGTAATCGATATGTGTATTGCACATCGTGATTGGGAAGGCAGAAAAATTTCTGGTTTGAACCTAGAGAAATTCTAGCAAAAACAAGAGAGATTCTCTGGAAATCTAGAGAAAATCTCTAGACTAGAATCTAGACCAGAATTTCTCTGGGAAGAAATTCTCTGGGAAGTCCAGATAAATTTCCAGAATTTCTTTGGAGAGAAATTCTCTGGGAAGTCCATAGAAATTCTCTAGATCAAATTTTTTCTAGATCGATATTGAGGGACCCTTGATATTACAAAAATATTTGATGTCCTTTATGCTATAAAATCTTAATATCAGGGATCCTAAAAAAATCTCCTTCAATTAATTCATGCAATTTAATTTAAAACGATTGGAGTTAAATAATTTGGAGAATTCTATCATACACACTTCTTATCACATGCACCCTTAGTTACGCCATTTTCTTATTTAATTATATCATTATTTTGAGATGTTTGGTTATATCTCATGTATTGTTTGTTATAATTTTTATTTATTTTTATAGTTATGACTTAAAAATTATGAAATTATGTCATTTTCTTCTTTAATTATAAGGTACATATAGTACACACTTCTCAAATCGTACGGTACACCATCACCCCCACTCGAGAATAAGTCTATCCACATCATTGACTGTCCTAGATAATCATTCGACGTAACGAAAATATATTTTTTGGGAGAGAGAGATTACAATATGCACTCTTAAAATTTTGCTCTTTACAACTTTTTTACAAAATTCTACAAACTTTCATAACATAAACCATAAAAATCATAACCTTTTTCATCACAAAAATCACAACTTTCTTGAACATAAAATGTCATAACAAAAATTACATATTTAACGAAGAGCACAAAATGCCATAATATTGTCATTCCTAACAAAACACTCTATAAATTTACTATTTATAATTTTATCACAATGTGTCATAACACACACTACAAACAAGTGTAATTTTTATCACAAAATATCATAACTTTCTTGCAATTTACACAATAGATTTCTCGTTTTTGGGAGGTCATTATAAACGTGCTATGATTTGAAAACCACTATGGGCACATCCTCTCCGATGCCCCTTAAACAACCCTTCTTTATGCATGCAAATATTACAAATCAAAGTCAATCTATATAAATATAACAAAATGAAAAGTTTTATATAAATATAAAAAAATGGTAAATCTCATCTTGAGTTTATCAAAATTGGATAACCATTCGTATATAACTAGATACATAACAAACAAATACAACCAGGGCGGAGGAAGGGGGTTCAGGGAATCTTGGCCTGCAAATTTTGCTGAAGCCTTGTGTTATTGTGTATGTGTATAGGAATGTTTATCTAACTTCTCTAGACTTGGCCCCTAGGTTGCAAACGAGCTGAACTGAGTCAAGTATTGCCTTGTTCAAGCTCAACTCGGTCACTTAACTAATTAATTAATGTATATTAATAGAGCTTAGGCAAGTGTAATTAATTAATTTATAAATATTAATATAATTGAGCCGAGCCTAATTACAAACTTATAAAATCTCTAAATTGATTTACTAGTTTTAATAATTATTTTAGCTGTTTAAACTCACTAACTCATCCGACTAAACTATTACTAGTTTTAATAATTATTTAAGCTGTTTAAACTCGCTTCTACGCACTTGACTAAACTAAATTAGTCCTGATGTCTTCTTTTTGACCCCCAATGACTGAGTCTTGATTTTGCCACTTACAAGTGTCCAACTTTTCTTCTATTGACCATGTGAAGGGTGATTCTTAAATATCCATTATAACTCCAATTTAGACCCTATGATTTATAGAATTATGAAAAAAATTCTAAACTTTACTTCACAGCAACCGTCTATGACAACTGCATGGCAAATCAGCTTTTTCATTAGAATCTCCTTCATATATTTGATTGCCAAGATAATTGAAAATTTCCGGACCAACTTTTATCATTGCTAGCTATGGGATTGTAACATGTGCGGCTAGCATTTGACTACCAAGTTTTTCTTAAGGGAAGATCTTGGTTTCCACTCAGTGAAATAGGAGTAGTGTTGCAATTATTACTTAGTTAGAATTAAATTTATAAAATTACGTAAAAGTCCTTATTGCATAAAAAATGAGATTTTATTGTGTTTGATACATAGAGAGAAAAATAGACATTTTGCTTCAATCTAAGGGGATTGGATTAACAATCCTACCCCTCCATAGGTATGCTAATCCTGCCCCCAACTAAAATTGGTAGTCTTATAGGACTCATAATCCTTTAGCATGTAGTACAATCAAACATGGGTTTGGTAGGACTTATGGCCCGTTTGTTTGTCTGCGTGAGTGGTAGGAGTGGCTTGTGAATGAGGTGGGATTCACCTATCGAACGTTTGGTTTGAAAATTCATGGGAGGATTAGTACTCCAGGCTGACCACCAACCCACTACAATGGCCGGACTAGCTCACCTGTTGGGAGCGTGGGACTGGGAAAACAATCCCATGGGATTGATGCTTAAGTAGCAAAATAAAAAATAAATAATTTATTTTTAAGTGTTTTTAGATTATTGAGCTTAAAAAGTACAATAATAATATTAAAAATTAAAAAAAATATTATTTTATATATTAATACTATCCATAGTATTCCTAATCCAGTGACGTACAAATAAACACTTTTTATTTTATATCTCTAACTTAATACCACCACATTACTAATCTCCTCACTCAATCCTACCGTACTCATAATCCCATCCAACCTAATCTGCCAAGCAAACATGGCCTATAGGATTACTCATTCAATCCCACCACCCAAGAGGCCAAACAAACATAGTCTAAGGGTATATTTGTTTGAATAGACTGGATAAAAAAGAATTGTAATCCACCGGACTGTTAGTTCAGAGATACATTATCCTTAGATTATTTGGTCGAACTGCATTTGTATCCTATGTGTGTTTAGTTATGGGATTAAATGTCTGAATTGAACTATTCTATTTAATCTTATGTTTCTTTGGGATATTATGGAGAAAGATAAATGCTCAAAATACTATTTTGTCTTGTTAAATTGCTTACTAAATATTAGAATATTAAATCTGAGCTATATATTTTATTAATTTTTTTTACTAAAATTTTTAAAAAATTAAATAAATAGAATATTGATGAAAATTACATAAACTTATTTTAATTTGTAGTTGAGATTTTTAAATTTTATTTTACTTTACTAAGTATAATTAATCCCATGAATGCACCAAATATGAATTTTTTTTTGGCTTTAAAGCAAACCCAACACTGAATTTGGAACACCACAAATGTGTTTTTGTTTTTTTTTGTGGAGATATAGAACAACATAATACAAACAATATATTACCCAAATGTCCTAATGAAAATAAAACGGTAAGATAAAAGTTATCATTGAACGCATCACATTAATATTAATTACATAACCAAATATATAAAAAGGTAGAATAACAGTTAGCATTCAACATATTACATTAATATGCATTACATAACCAAATATATAAAAAGCATTCCAATATTTCCACAAGTAGGGATATTAACTCTTCCTTTAAAATAAATATAAATAAATAAATAAATCTAACTATAAAAAATTACTAATAATCAAATATCCTAGTTGAAATTTTCAAATTATGTTTTCTGTTTGTTCTAAAAAAATAAATTTAAAACTAATTTAAGAGTTGGCATTGGATTGGATTGGCTTTTTCATGAAGCTTAACTGTTTTTTTTTTTTATAACAAGTCAGCCCACAAGTAAAAACGAAGAATATGTATGGCCTATTTTATTTATTAGACTTATTTATCTATTTCATCTATAATTAATATTTTTAAAAAATATTAAAATAAAATAAATATTTTAGAATTCATCAAAAATATCTCCAGTCCAATCTTATTGGATTCACGGACCAGTCTAAGCTTACGAGTAAGCTCTCGTTTGACATGTAATAATTTTAATTTAAAAGTTAAAAAGTTATTAAAAAAATTAAAAATTCTATAACTTATATTAAAAAGTCAAACATTTTCTCTTCTCTTATATACTTTTTTTTTTATAAAAAATTAAAAAGTTATTATAAATATACTAATTTTTTTTAGAAAAATGCTTCCGACCCCCAGGTTTGGATGACCCCCAGTGACCCCCACCTGATGTGGCAAGTCACGTGATATTCACGTGACTATCTCCCCCTCAAAACACATATCTCTTCATTCCCTCTCGCCGGCAACAGCTCCTTCCCTTCACTCTGACGCCGGGCTCGTGACTCTCTCTGTCTCTTTTTCCCTATCATCCGACGATTAAGAGTAAATTTCCCTTCACTCTGAAGCCCCCACTCTCTCTGTTTCTCTTTCGCTCTCATCCGATAGAGATATATATATATATACATCC